>APFE031083232.1:0-20258 GCA_000404065.3 Pinus taeda | reverse complement strand
ACCATGGGTCATTGTCATGGTTCCCTCAATACCATCTATCTAATACCATGGGCTTATTACATTATTGCTAACTACTTGTGGTCCCTTACATGATACAGGTTAACCACTTTATTTATTACTATGGTCCATCCCATTATTACATTATTCTCTTGGGTCCCTCCCTCTGTACCCCATACTATCCCCCCTAGGTATATTACATTCCACCCCCCCCTTAAACAGGTTTCGTCCCCGAAACATAAGAAGAACACAAATAATAAGATCTACTCAAAAAAGTAGTCCATTGGTACCATGCACGTGCATCTAGCCATCCCAAAGAAAGGTGAACCCTCGATCTAGCTGATGCCTCGCTCGCTTGAGATGGAAGTTTACCCTGACGGCTCTTCTATGTTGATGTGTAGTAGGTGGATCGTCGCCCCTCTCTATATGTCATGCGAGGGTTGTTGTCCTTGTGGCTAATTCGTTACCATCTTGTTGGTTGTTTTCTTGCGGGGTGATGTGGGTGGTGATATGCTGAAGTTTTAACCAACAGTGTATCTTTCTTTAATTCACCACCTAATGGAGCCTGATTGGTGTCTGGTACATGTTGTGGTGCCTGCTTTTGTTTCCTATCTTCCAATATTACTTCAACCACTGAATCCTCATCTGATGTATCAGTACCTGTAACATTTTCTGCTTCAGCCTCCATGGACACTACATGTTTTTCTGGTACCTGGTTTGATGTTTGTGTTTGATTGTCAACCATCAAAGGCTCATCATCTGATGTGTAAGTGTCATTAGAGCTTTGTGTTTTTGCCTCCATAGTCTCTGTTTCGGTCTTAGTGGAAATATCCTGCAATGTAATTTTCTTCTTTTTACACCATAGCTTCATGAATTTCTTCTACACATTAATATTGACAGTACCTAAAGATTCTATCCAAGGATATCCCAAAACAACATCCATGTTATCCATATCTGAAGTATAAAAATCACAATGCAACACATACTTATCCATAGAAAGCTTCAAATCTTTATAAACTTGAACATCCTCATTATCAACCTGTGCGTTTTCAATGTGTTTTGCTAGAACTTGCAATTTTTTTGTCAAATTAACATTGATAAAATTATGGTTGCTGCTAGGATTTATAGACACAATGATCTTCTCCTTGTGAATCAATCCATGAACCTGTCATAAGGAGATACCAGCAGAAAATACCCCTTTAGGTTTCTTGGTTTCCTTCTTTCCTGTAAAAATAAAATATTTGTTAGGTTTTGTGGTTTTCTCCTTTCTAGTATGAGACCCTTCGTCCAAAAGTAGTTCTTCTATTTCATCGGCACTACATAACTTCATAAACTCATTGTCAAGTGATTGACACCATATATTGGCCTCATTTTTCAAATAAGACCCTATTTTGTCCTTCCAACACCCTGGACGGTCCAACTTATGATATGCTATAAAATTTTCAATAGAAGACCAATCAAATTTTCCTTTAAAAAACTTACTGTTATAAGCCATGAAGAGGGTTTGTAAAACAAATCGCTTACTTGGCGAAAATTCAAAATGGCCACAATTCAGTCAATATTACTCAGAATCCCTATTATGACCTATTTTTTGAAAGGGAACAATCATTCTGCTTCTTCCCATGTGATAAAAAATCTGATCTAGGCACTGCAACTATCCCGCCGTCACAAAAAATTCTGAACCAACAAAAAAAAAATAGATTTTAAATCAGCGAGATCTCCCTCATCCAGACTCCGATTCGACTGATTTTTTTTTAATTGGATTTTTTTTGCAAAGAACCCAGATCTGCAATTAGATTCTGCAAATGTTGATCCAGCATATACAGATCTAATCTGCAAACTCGCCGCCTCGAAAAATGTCTACAACATAGTTGATTTTTAAATCAGCGATATCTCCCTCATCTAGACCCCGATTCGGCCGATTTTTTTTCCAAATTGGGTATTTTTTCACAAAAAACCCATATCTGCAATTAGATTCTGCAAATATTGCCCCAGCACGTACAAATCTGATCTGCAAACTCGCTGCCCCAAAAAGTTCCTGCAAAAATAATAAAAAAAATTCACCGCTTTGCCCAGGAAAGTGCTCTAATACCACTTGTTATAGATCCGATCTGAAAATATAGGATAATACAAATATACCCAAGAAATAATAAGATAGAAATAAATAGAAATGCTTCTTTAGTGATATCAAACCCTTAAGGTAGTGCAACACCATACATTCATTCCTTAAGGAAGGAGAACACTCCACAAGCCATATGCTCGTACATACAATAATCATTGACATCTCTCAATGGAGAGTCTTTAGCCTCTATATAATCCTCATACATACAATACCATGGGTCATTGTCATGGTTCCCTCAATACCATCTATCTAATACCATGGGCTTATTACATTATTGCTAACTACTTGTGGTCCCTTACATGATACAGGTTAACCACTTTATTTATTACTATGGTCCATCCCATTATTACATTGTTCCCTTGGTACCTCCCTCTGTACCCCATACTATCCCCCCTAGGTATACTACATAAAGATGAAACAATTACAATAGAAAATCATAGAGGAAGGAAGAAGCGAAGAGCTCGCAGAAGAGAAAGGACTTGTGATACATAAATTGGAAGAAAGGAGAAAACAAGAGGAAATCCTTTAGAAACAAAAGTCAAGAATTCAATGGTTAAAAGGAGAAAGAAACACGAAATTCTTCCATAAAGCAATGATATAGCATAGACAACAGAACAAAATTTTCTCCCTAATGGACCAGCAAGGCAACAGGCTAACACAGAAGGACGAAATGGAGAATCTGCTTGTTCAGCATTTCAAAGGGCTCATGACAGAACCAAATATCAGAAGGGAGGACAATATTCGCAAAATTAGTCAACATATCCCTAACCTAGTAAGTAGAGATCAAAATTTGACTCTACTAAGAGCAATAACGAAAGCGGAGGTGGAGGAGGCAATAAAAAATATGGTGAAAAATAAAGCACCTGGGCCTGATGGCTTCACTACAGAATTCTTCCAAGCAACGTAGACCTTCATGAGTAAAGACATAATGAATGTAGTAGAGGAATCTAGATGTACCAAAAGAATGCATTCAGCCTTGAACGCTACATTTCTAACCCTGATACCAAAGACAGAGCACTCAGAAGAACCACAAGGATTCCAACCTATAGCTCTTTGCAATGTTATATATATAATCTTAGCTACAATAATGGTAAACCGACTGAAACTCATACTACCTGGGTTGATATCCCAAGAGCAGACAGGGTTTGTCAAAGGCAGACAAATAACAGACGACATAGTGGTGGCACAAGAAGCAATACACTCATTGAAAAATTCAAAAACCAAAGGGATGCTGGTAAAATTAGATTTGGCCAAAGCTTACGAGAGACTAAACTGGGGATACCTCCAAAAAATCCTAAAGGCATTTGGCTTCGATGAGAGATAGATAAGTTGGGTAATGTCAATGGTAACCACTCAAGTTCTATCAATCCTGCTCAACAGAACACCTACATAAGCTTTCAATGCGACCAGAGGGCTCAGGCAAGGCGACCCCGTTATCACCATTCTTGTTTATCCTCGCAGCCGAAGGTCTAGGAAGATACATCAAAGTCAAAGTATACAGCAAACAATATAAGGGCGTAAGACTCTGGGGGAATGATCTTCCTCTAACCCACCAGCAATTTATTGATGATGTAATACTATATGGACAAGCAACGCTCAAAGAAGCCACAAAAATAATAGAAATTCTCACAGATTTCACAAGTGCCTCTGGAACAGAGAAACAAAGAGAAAGTGGATATATATTTCTTCAACACCCCAGCACCCTCCCAAGCTTTCCTAGCAAGATCCATGGGATTCAAAATTGGGAATTTCCCCACAAAGTATCTGGGTATCCAGCTAAATGACCAGCAAAACAGAGTGGCCAAATGGAACATCTTGATGGGAAAGATTCAACGGAACATTGAACATCCCGAGCCGCATCATTCTACTAAAATCAGTGCTTCAATCCATCCCGATATACCAACTAACCAGCCAAGCCACCCCTAAAACAGTCTGCCAAAAAATGGTAAACATGTTCAAAAAATTCTTATGGCAAGGACCTAGTACGACAAAGAAATGGGTGCTTCTATCTTAGAGCTGGCTGAGAAAATCCCTAAAAGATGGAGGCCTTGGACTGTGAGATCCTTACATCTTGAATCAGGTAATGGGGGCAAAGTTGTGGTGGAGATGGATTCAGGGAGGGGTAGACCTCTGGAAAAAACTATGGGAGAGAAAATACGATATGCCCAGGGCCCTAGAAGGAAAGTTGAGAAACCAAAACGAGAAGAAAGGCTCCACAATCTGGAACCTCGCCAATGCCAACAAGGATCTGACCAAAGAACACAGCTTCTGGGAAGTCAAAGGAGGAGATAAAGCCAACTTCTAGGAAGAAGCGTGGCAACAGAGAGAAAAACTCAACAGCCAGCCGCAGCTCACAGAGATTCACCAACTTACACGAGGGCGACACAATACAGAATTACTGGTGCCCAGAACCAGAAGGAAACTGGAGAAAATGGAAAGAACAGCAAAATTGGCCAAAAGCGCCAGAAACACCCCAATGGGAATTCTATGACAAGGAAATGGCAACAAGGAAAATAGCGATAAAAGAAGGTTCGGACACCCTACGATGGGGCCACAAAATCAAAGGCATGTTTACAATAGGAGAAGGCTACCAAATAAAAGCATAACGAAATAGACAAAAAAAAAAAAATGGGAAAGTATATGGAAAGCAAAAACATGGTCAAAGATAGCCTTCTTCATCTGGATCCTAAACCATGGGAAAGCACTAACATGGGACCAACTGCAAAAAAAATGAATGCAAGGCCCATCGAGATGTGCCTTCTGCAGAGAACGGGAAGAGACAATGGAGCACCTAACCAATGCTTGCAACGTTAGCGAAAACTTGTGGAAACAACATCAGCAAATTTTTGAAATTAGCAACAGGAATCCAAACAACATGCAAATAACAATAGAGAACTGGAGGAAAAACCATACCAAAATACGATCTTGTACAGAGCATGGAGACTCTTGCTAGGATTTGTTCTGTGGAATATATGGAAAGAACGAAACAGATTGATCTTCAAGGAGGAAGGTAAAGCAAAACAAAATTATGGAACCACATCATCTAAAACATCAAAGAGAATTCTAACAGAGAACTGGTTCGAGGAGGATTGGAAAACTAACCCAAAAGAAATAAAGATAATGACACGCCTAAACCTAAAACCATGCATGATGCATAAGCCAGCCAGGAAACACCAAACCAATGAGGCAGAGGAAGTCAACCAATTTAGAAGACCCCAGAAGGAGTTCATCAAATTAAACTTCGATGGTGCTGCGAAAGGGAATCCTGGCAAGGCAGGGACCGGCAGAGTATTCAGAGATGATAGGGGGAGGACCCTCTGAATCTATGCGATGGACTATGGCAACGCGACAAACAATGAAACAAAGCTTCACGCCCTGAAAAAAGGGTTGGAAATTGCAATAAGAGAGAAATACCAAAAACTTCAGGTTGAAGGAGACTCGAAAATGTCAATCGAAATAGTCAAATAGCTACAGGTAGGAACCCAGTGGGAGAAGATCAGTCGAAGCTAGAGAACCGCTTGGTTGGTGCAGGAGATTGGTAAAGTAACCAAATCGATAGACTACATCCTCCCCACCCATGTAAGAAGGAAAGGCAACGCATCAGCTGACAACCTGGCAAATTGGGGGAGCAGTCATGTAGGAAGAACTGTAGACGCAAACGAGGAAGAGTTATACCAAATGGAGGAGATGGCAAACTTAGTAAAAATCCTGAAATATGACAAAGGAGGAGAGGAGAACCCCTGATCAGGGTGCAACACAAGAAATCAAGAGGGACCGAGGCGATGGAACCGGGAAGGGGGAGGTAAAGGACAGGTGTGTGTGTTATAGATCTAATATGAAATATAAGACAATGCAAATAAACCCAGAAATAACAAGATTTGAATAGATAGAAATGTTTTTCTATTGATCAAAACCCTTAAGGTAGGGAAATACCATACATTCACTCCTTAAGGAAGGAGAGCACTCCACAAGCCATATGCATGTTCCTACGATAATCCTTGACATATCTCCATGTGGAGTCTCTAGCCTCTATATAGGTCTCATACATATAATACCATGGGTCATTACCATGGTTTCATCATACCATCGAACTAATACCATGGGCCATTACATTATTACTAGCTACTTGTGGTCCCTTACATGATATGGGTTAACCACCTTATTTATTACTATGGCCCATCCCATTATTACATTATTCCCTTGGGTACCTCCCTTTGTACCCCATATTATCCCCCCCTAGGTATACTACATTCCACCCCCTTAACATGTTTCATCCCCAAAACATGGGAAGAACACAAATAATAAGATCTACTCAAAAGAGTAGTCCACTGGTACCATGCACGTGCAACTAGCCATCCAAGATAAAGGTGAACCCTCAATCTCGCTGGTGCCTCACTCGCTTGAGATGGAAGTTGACCATGGCAGCTCTTCTGTGTTGATGTGTAGTAGGTGGATCTTCGCTCCTCTCTATCTATCATGCGGGGGTTGTTGTCCTTGTGGCTAATTCGTTGCCATCTTGTTGGTTGTTTTCTTGCGGGGTGATGTGGGTGGCGATATGCTGAAGTGTTAACCAACGATGTATCTTTCTTTAATTCACCACCTAATGGAGCCTGATGGGTATCTGGTACCTGTTGTGGTGCCTGTAGTTGTTTCTTATTTTTCAATATTACTTCAACCACTGAGTCCCCCTCTGATGTAACATTTTATGCTTCCGCCTCTACCTGTTTTTCTGGTACCTGGTTTGATTTTTGTGTGTGGTTATCAACCATCAATGGCTCATCATCTGATATGTCAATCCCTGGAACATCTTCTGCTTCAACCTCCGTGGACTCTACCTGTTTATTGACGGAAATATATTGTAATGTAATTTTCTTCTTTTTATACCAGAGCTTCAGGAATTTCTTCTGCACATTAATATTGATAGTACCCACGAATTCCATCCAAAGATATCCCAAAACAACATCCATGTTATCTATATCTGAAGTATAAAAATCACCATGCAACATATACTTATCCATAGAAAGCTTCAAATCCTTATAAACTTGAACGTACTCATCATCAACCTATGTGTTTTCAATGTGTTTTGCTGGAACTTGCAATTTTTTTGCCAAATTAACATTGATAAAATTATGCTTGCAACTAGGATTTATAGACACAATGATCTTCTCCTTCTGAATTAATCCATGAACCTGCAATAAGGAGACACCAGTAGAAAATGACCCCTTACGTGTCTCATTCTCCTTTTTTCTAACACGAGACCATTTGTCTAAAAGGACTCTTTCAAATTCTACATCTGAAAGTTTGGTCAACTACTTGTTGTCAACTGAGAACCACCATTTTGGCAACCTCATCTTTGAAACCAAGCCACACTGAATTCTTCCAATATTTTTCCCATACTGACTTTTGTTGTTTTATGTATTCTTCAATAGGAAGACCATTATATTTTCCTGTAAAACATAGAACCGCCATGAAAAGGGTTTTGAAAAAAATTCACTTACTTGGCGAAAATTTGAAATGGCCACAATTCCGTCAATATTGCTCATAATCTCTATTATGACCTGTTTTCGGAAATGGAACAACCATTCTGCATCTTCTCATGTGGTAGAAATCCCGATCTAGGTACTGGAATTTCCTATTCGCAGTACAACTGTCCCACCGGCACAAAAATTTGCTGAAAAAATAGTTGATTTTAAATCAGTGATATCTCCCTCATCCGGACTCTGATTCCACTAATTTTTTTTTTTTTAAATTGAGTATTTTTTCACAAATAATCCAGATTTGCAATTAGATTTTGCAAATTTTGCACCAAAACGTACATATCTGCGCCGCAAACTCGTTGCCCCCAAAAAATGTCTGCAACAGCACTGATTTTTAAATTAGCGAGATCTCCTTCGTCCGGACTCTTATTCACAAAAAATCCAGATCTGCAATTAGATTCTGCAGATTTTACACCAGAAAGAACAGATCTGCGCCGCAAACTCGCTGCCCCAAAAAAATGTCTGCAACACCACTGATTTTTAGATCAACGATATCTCCTTTATCCAAACTCCGATTTGGCCGATTTTTTTTTTGAACTTGGGTATTTTTTCACAAAGAATCCAAATCTGCAATTAGATTTTGTAGATTTTGCCCCAAAATGTACAGATCTGATCTGCAAACTCGTCGTCCCATAAAATTTCTATTAAAAAAATTCTCCACTTTTGCCCAAGAAAGTGCTCTGATACCACTTGTTATAGATCTGATCTAAAAATATAAGATAATAGAAATAAACCCAAAAATAATAAAATCTAAATATAGAAATGTTTCACTTTATTGATCAAAACCCTTAAGGTAGGGCAATACCATACATTCACTCCTTAAGGAAGGAGAGCACTCCACAAGCCATATGTCTGTTCATACAATATTCCTTGACATCTCTCAATGGGGAGTCTCTAGCCTCTACATAGACCTCATACATACAATACCATGGGTTAATACCATGGTTCCCTCAATACCATCTATCTAATACCATGGGCCCATTACATTATTACTAACTACTTGTGGTCCCTTACATGATATGGGTTAACCACCTTATTTATTACTATGGCCCATCCCATTATTACATTATTCCCTTGGGTACCTCCCTTTGTACCCCATATTATCCCCCCTAGGTATACTATAGTGTGAGAGAACAGACGAGGGAAATGAAGTGAGCGGACAGGGAAGAAGGCAAGTGGATGGGCACAACAGCGAAGATACAACCCCCAAGAGAATGAGGGTGGAGACGGATGAGCGTGACAGCAAAGAGGGCAGGGAAGTAAGCAGGAGGGCAGGCAGAAGGATGTCAACAAGTGGCAGTACGAAGACAGCACGCATACGGCAAGAGCAGTCGGGAGCAAGTGAGGGTTAATGCAAGGAGGTGGTGGCCAAGACGGGGGGTCATGATTCCGAAGTGACGGCGTAGGGATTAGTGCAAGGAATAATGACAGACAGATGGCAACAAAAGTAAATGACAAGACGAGGAGGGGCATAAACCATAAGGGAGATCAAGGCATAGTTAGATGCATGCAGAAGACGAAGACAAGAGCTGGAGAGAGGAAAGGTGGCTGAGGACCGATGCTCCAACCTCTGGACGGAAGCGGTATCAGACCTGCAAGTTGGTATGTTGTTCCTCTGACCCCTAGCTTTGTAAGGCTCGGGATGAATATCTGTAGGAATATAGGAAATTTGATAAGGAAAAGGAATGAGTCAAGCAAGGAGTAACGCAGACACTCCTGCGACCCTGGTCCGGCAAAAATAGTAGAAAAGCTTAAGAAAACCTGGGGTAGGAAGTTAAGGTGGGAGGGAATAGAACCCAGGATGGGAGAGGTCTACACCATGGCAAATGTTTGAAATAAAACCAGACAAAGCGAGACTATAGCTACCCTGGTAGGAAACTATGGGAGGAAACCAAAAGTTAACAAGGAAGCACCCCGGGGAAGGAAAAGAACAAAGAAAAAGGAGAATCGGGGAAGCAAGAAACTGCTAGGGGAGGAATATAGGGCTAGCACCCTAAGGGAAGACATAGCCAATCCAGAGAGACCCTGGGAAGGGAGGAACAAAAAACCAAACTTACCTGGGGAAGAAACCATGAGGACGCCCAGGACAGGCAGGTCGAGTGTCGTTTGTTGCCATGAGAGAAAAACGGCAAGAGAAACAAGAAAGGAAAGAACCAAGAACATTGAGAGGATTGGTGATAACAAAAAGGACATAGGTAAACGGGAAATTGTTTTGTTTTACTATTATAAAACTGATAATTGTAATGACTATGTGATAGGTCTCACCTCACACCATGCCCAGCACTGTGAGGAAGACAGAGAACAACGAGAAGAAGAAAGTGATAGGCAGGCAGGGAGTAACATGGCGCCCAGGAAAGGCAAGCGAGATAAAAAGACGGTAGAAGGAACGAGCAGGTCGAACAAAGAACAAAGGAAAAGAGGGAGAAAGTCGGGCAGTGAACATATGAAAACCCTTATTGACGCCTATATGGCAGGGAACCCGCTAGACATCAGGGCCCAAATTGCTGGTTAGGAGAGAGAACTTAATGACAATATCAAGAACCAAGACATCCCCATGGAGGAGTGGGAAAGTATGGTACCCGATCCAGGGAATTCTCGAGGTCGTCACTCCCTCTTTAGACAAACAATACAACAATATTGGGTCATGAAAAATGTGGTGGCACGGGCCATGACCCTTAATCGAGAACAAGCAGCGTGTGGCGGAACAGAGGCAAAGGAGAATACCAAGGAAAAGGATCCAGTCAGGGTCGAACTGCTCAGGGAAATCGCAATAGTTCAGATACAGACCTACAGAAACAACTTGGCCTTAGGAAGAATTGAGCAGACACTACAAGATATGAAGAGAAGCGAGATGCTTGGCTCCAGTGCCAAAGCGCTAGCCCCTGTAATATCCTTAGACGAGGATTGAAGCAGCGATCCAGTACAACTCTGATAAAATTTTGATGAAATGCTTTTACTTGTTTAATTTGTTTAATCTGAACAGTAGTATAGACAGTAAAGACAGTGTCACTAGATGGATAGAAAAAAACCTTTTCAAATTTTGGACAGGTTTTAATGCAGACGGGTGGTTATCTGGTTTGCTTAGGGCAGGTAAGCCACCTGGAGCAAATGGAAGTTACTGATTTTGCAAAATTAATATAAATAGAGGGAGCACCACCAAGTTTACAAAAAAAAAGGGTCAAGCAACATAAGGAGAAATTGCATGAGAATGTACCTTCTCATGTCAGGGATGCCCAATAATCCTTGTACTCCATGACTCTTTAAATAAACTACACATTGGCTTATTTGTCATGTCTGATTTGAAAGTGTCTGAAACCCCTCTCCCAAATTATGGCACTATTGCAGCTATATATTTGGGTAATCACTGAAAGAAGGCACAATCTCATTTATGTGACTCGCAGACAATGGCATATTGAATGATGAAAACACAGAAAATTTAGATGGATCTGAATTGAAGGACAATTGCATGAAATAAATGGCAACAAATAAACTATTTATTGTCACTGTGTGCTCTTTCGGGAAATCTATCAAAATAGATAATGTGTTGTAATTGTGTGAAGGGCAGGCTTGAAGAAATTCATAGCTAAGATGGAGATATTGGACGATGCTGGGATTAGCAATGCCCTGTCTCAATCATGAACATTCATGGGTTCTTTGTTTATCCAATTGTCAATATCTCCCTTCACTCCCAAAACCGTGCTCGGGTACTATAATATAACATTAAGACTTTTACTTTTCAGGTTTCACGTGC
The DNA here is from genome assembly GCA_000404065.3 of Pinus taeda. Classification (NCBI taxonomy): domain Eukaryota; kingdom Viridiplantae; phylum Streptophyta; class Pinopsida; order Pinales; family Pinaceae; genus Pinus; species Pinus taeda. The sequence goes on along the minus strand of APFE031083232.1, from coordinate 8,851 downwards.
AATGTTATCTGGGAGGTATGGCTTTCAAAAGCAAAAGGATCTAGCAATTTCCAACAACATTTTCAGTTTTTCATATTTACAAGAAATAGTGGTTTAGCATTTTTAAGGAGAAATAGTAGTTGATTAAAATGGTTTAGTTAGGTACAGGAACCACTTTTCTAAACCTTGATTGGCTAACACCATCAAATCCACAGGTTTCTCCGTGTATGAAGGGAAACTGATCAATGTGTACATATACCCTAGTGTCACTCCAACACAGGGACCTCTCAAATAGAATACCTGGTGGCCTTTGAAGAAAAAAGGCGGCAGGAATCTATCTTGGCACCAAAAAGCATTGGGCCTTCACCAAAAGCACTGATGATTGTAAAAGCAATTGGCCTTCAAGCACACAAAGCACCGGTGATTGTATTAAAGCCGCACTTACATATCCTATTGAAATATTTGAAGTCTAGCATTGATCTAATTATTCATGGGCATTTAGTGATTGGTTGAAACTTGACAGTATGTCCAAATGGAATAAACAAAATTAGAAAGTGCAAAATGGCTTAGCTATTCAACCTCTCTTGAGAGGGCACTGAACACTGTCTTTTTCTTTGAACCCTGAAGATAAAGAATGAGATACAGTGTTTCAAGGGGATTGGTGGATTGTGGGATGATTAGGACTTATATAAAACTTTGGACCATAAGCTTCAACTCTTTTTCACAGGTACTAAACCATTTGGCACATATGTACCCAAATCAATATAAATTGTTGGGGAGCATTCTCAAAACTTATGGAAAACAAAAATAATCATCCATAGCTGAAAAAACAAGTAGCAGTTTCCTCAGATTGGTAGGAACGAAGGAATAAGTCTTCAAAAGCTCTGAAGATAAGGGAGCTAGCAAAAAAGGCTACTGCAAACAAAGCTATTGATGGACCACAAACCAAACTGTTTTGCAACCAAAGAGACCTCAAAAGGCCCAGTTGCCTGGAAACAACTTGGAAGGGGGCAAGAGATTCACTGGTCAACCATAGGCGTAGTTCAGACCAAAGGGTCAAACTTCGCAGCTGCACATAACAATTCTTTGAAAGCAACAGATCCACCTACTTTGAATTGGAAAACAACACCAAAATTAAATTGTATTTATTGATTTTATTATAATGAAATTAAAGACCAGAAAAGAAAAATAAAAGCTTAACCTGCGCACCATAACATGAGATAGTAGTCTCAGAAAAATTAAAAACTTAATCTACAATAATGGAAATAACTATATCAAATTTCACACCATAATATGTGAGACAGTAATATCAGACAAATTTAAAGCTTCTCAAGTTTTCTCTAATAATGGAAATAACTATACCTGTGTTACAAGAAAGGTGAAGATTAAAAACGAAGAAAAAATAGATGATCAACCTTGACCTTGAGCATTAATACATGAAATACGATGGATAATAGAAAAGATAGAGAGCTTGGATGAGATAAAAGATACACAGAGTGGTCAATCTAGCACGACAAATAGAGTGGTCAATTTAACAGCAGACATGTGTGATGTCAGGTGCTGGTTTGTAATCTCTGCAGGAGTAAAAGGGTAAAACATGATGTGTAAACTGTAGCACATAAACCTGTTTTCTTCATAGTCCACCTTGACAAATTTGACATCAGGGTTCTTTTCTATAAATTGGCAAATCTGCCTAAGTAGAGATTAAAAATGAGATATTTATCCAAATGATATCATCACAAAGTTCATATTCTACCTATACAAAACTATCCAAGTACACAACCTAACAAAATTCTTTGCTTTGTTTTCAATACACCATGAACCTCAAACACAAATTTAAGACACAAGGAAAATGAGGAAAAGTATTAACTAAGCATTAAATTTAAGATACAAGGAGAATGCTGAAAGGTATTAATGAAGCCTTGAATTTAAGACACAAGGAGAATGCAGAAAAGTATTAACCAAGCCTGTGTATTCCTCTTATTTGCATATCACCTCATTTTCAAAATATTGCGTTCAAGGTTTCCCTTTGTTGGACAATTTTCTTCACCAGGTCTGGAGTCAATTACAATGCCATATTCCAATTATTCCATCACATCCGCTGCTCCAACCTGCACCAAACAAATATGACAAGGCCAAAATCAAAAATTATTCTCAAATAGAAATGGACATCACAGCTCCTGCACAGCTAGATATGACAAGTGCAAGTTCAAAAATTATTTTCAGAAATCAAAATGGGCAAAGTGTTATCAAGTAAGAAAGAGAAAGAAATGTTACAATCAAATGAAAATGCCATATAATAAAGCTGTACAACTACAGATCCGGCTCCATCTCCCTTGTTCCTTGAATTGAAATAAAATTTAAATTTAGCCACATTTATGATCAACATTGCAATTAAATATGTGTTTGGAATAAGGCATGCCCAATCTCAGTTACACAACAAATGAGGATCCCTCGAGATCAAAATGAATCCCGGAGTTAATTTCCACCCCTGGTGAGGGAAACCCCAACTAGCCATACGAAGGCATATCCAACATGTAGAATAGTATTACTCCTATGAAACTAGTGAGCTGGGAACCATTCAACAAATTTTGATTCTCTCATCAGTAAAGTGGTAAGGTGCTTGTGAAGAAATGGTTTTTCTCAAATTCGTCCCATAATGGTTGTTGGGTATCTACATATGAAAGATCACCTGGCAACAAAAAGACATCATAATTTGTCTGGTGAATCTATGTTACCAGAAACGAGAAACGGGAAACGAAACGAGAAACGACAACGGGACGAGAAACGAAGTTCGGAGGTTTCGTATTCAAGAAACGAGGAGAGAGAAAAAAACAAGAAAAATGTGAAAAACATAAAACAAAGCACACATCATCCACATTCTCCAATAATGTGGTTCATACGTAGTTGCTCATAGGCTTTCGTTGCTCAAATAGACCATTCTCAAATATTCATAGTGAGAAACAAAGCATGTGTTGCTTACATAGTTCATTCTCAAATACCCATGTTTGATCCTCTAACACTGAAGAAACCTGTGACATTAAACTCAAGCTTGATTTGACCTTTCCATTTCCACTTGATTTGGACCTAGTGAGAGTGGGATTTTTTTGAAGACCATATGAGTACATGATCTCACATATCATGTGTAAATTCTCCCATATTATTATTGTAGTATTTGGTAGGCAACTACCAGACAAAACCTAAAAAAATTACTATCAAACTTTATAGTTAATCCATTATAATAATAATTAATCTTTATAATAATAAAAATAATATATATGTAACCGTGTGCATTTAAATTTATAGTTTTGTATAAAAAGACTATTATTAAATATTAAATACAATAAAACTATATAAAAAAACCCTACACTAAATAGACTTGTAAATAAAACTAATACAAAAATTAAGAAAACATAATTAAAACATTAAAAAACATAGCAAGAGACAATATTGTTAAAATCTCTAAATAGACAATATTGTGTAAGAAATTTTAGGCTAAATACAATGACCATGAAACCACCTCTAAAAATTTAGATTGGATTCAAGGTTACAATGAAACCAACATTACAAACTAGCCAGAGTAACATTTCTTAAAACTAACCTTTGCCTTTTTTATTCTGCTCAACGTCCAATTAGAATAAAATCAGCATTACAAAGCAACCAGAACAATGTTTATCAGAAAACCGTGTCAAAAAACCATTAGTTTCTCAGAAAACCGTGTCAAAAAACCATTAATTTCTGCAGAAACCGGTTTCATGGGTTAAAAAACGAAAACGACCGTACAAAACGGCGTTTTCCGTACCGTTCCGTTTTCTTTACGTTTTTTTCCGGAAACGAATGCTGCCGTCGCGTTTCTGGTAACATAGTGGTGAATGTGTTGTAACGTTAATTTGTCTGCCCTGTCTGTCCCAAGTCACCTATTGTAAATTGAAGAAAAACACATGAGATGTCTACTCTGAAGTGTATTGATAATGTAAATGTGAAGAAATTGTTAGCCAGAATTACTAGGCAGCTCGAAGAAATATAGAGCAGATGATATTGTAATATTGGATCAATCAACAGTCTATTTTTCTTAGTTGGGATGGTGAAACACAAGAATCAAATGTAACTCCATGCTTGTTAGGCACCCATGTTCTCACCATGGTTGGTAGTCAACAATGGTGAAAAAAATAGGTCAGAGTCAAAACTTGCTCAAAGCAAAAGTGAGGGAAAAGAAAAATAATGAAAAACAGAGATAAAACAAAGAATAGATGGGGAATATTCTATCTCCACCCACATCTTGTTCTTTTTAAAATTTCAAGTATGTTAGAATTTGGTATGTACCAAATAACAAAATAAGATGGAACAGGGAAATGGTCTTCCCCACAATCGCAAAAGTTATGGGGAATTGTGATCTTGGTGTTTTGACATTATACTTTGGACCATAAGTTATACAACGATAATAATAAATTGTATTAGCTTTTAGTGGCCCAAGTATAACATTGTAAATCTGGCCAGATCTGTAACCCAAGTAAGTATACAAAGTGTTTTCTCCCTTGGCTGAAGAATTGTATACTCTTGGAGAGGTTTCATACTCCACAACTGACGGTATATTGGTATCATTTGTAATCCATGCTATTCTCATCTGATTTTCTCCTATCAAAGAAACATGTACCTACAAAATGAAAAAATAGCATGAGACCTTCTTGGTCAAAAGCGTTACAAATCACTTGCCCATTCAAAATTGCTTTACAAAATAAGTACTAAAAATATTTCCTCAAAAGTTACATGTGCCATTGATACGTTTTTATGCTTCATATGGAACCCATTATTCCTTGCCAAATTAGGCTGATTTTTCAGGCAACAAAATTTAACTTTTAACACCTAAGGACTCAACAGTGGATGAATATGTCAATTGTGTGTTGCAAAAAACCTCAAATAGTGGTGACATTCCTTTGAAACAAGACAAATACACACTCTTATACTCCATGTCAAAATTCATGATTTTGGAGCTCAACAAAATATATGGACTAAACTGCATTGACACATTATTCACAATGCAAAAGCTAACAAAGCCAACTATTGCCCCTAAGCAATCATAGATAAAAGAATACCTCCGAGTTTAAAGGAAATGACACTAAAAGCATAGGTGCAAGCACAAGTGCAAGGTAACTTGAGTGTGAGTGGAATAGATTTTCAAAAGCTTAATGATTTGGCAATGCATCTAAACATCGATTCCCTTTTTAGCAATATATAAACATACACATATAGATAATACTACAAGGTACACAAAAAATTTGAAGACATCAATCATCTGCAAAGATAAAGCCACAAAAGATGTTGCTACAGAAAAAGGCAATTTCTTATGAAATTTGAAAAATGGGAGTTGTCTTTCATTAGTATGAAAATTAACAAAGTTGATGGAGTAGAATCCATGGTCTACTCGCACTTTTCTGCTCAAGGAACTTGTGAAGTTAGGCGCAAGTAGTAGTCAAAAAGACTCCCTATAGTTATGAGGTTCAGCTAGGAAATGGGAATGAGGTTTAGTTATAAGGTTCAGCTAGCAAATGGGAATGAGGCATAAAAAGGGTGCTAGCAAATGGGAATGAGGTATAAAAAGGGTATCACACAACCCAAATATATCTATTTCAACAACAGTCATTGAGATTTCGATATGATAAATATCAAAAAATATGGTGTTATCCTCAATTCCAAAGCAATTTATCAATATGATTCTTCTCCGTCCAGAAGATCATATCATTTATTTCAACAATGGAAAAAGAATCAAGCTGTACAGGGATGTTAGCAATCAAGTTGTACAGGGATGTTAGCACTCGAAACTGTCCTTGTGACCTGCCACAAGATCAAAAGAGAGTTTTGGGTGTAACAACAAGAAATCGACCCCAACTATCATTTTGGTTGGTTTCTTCTCACTTTTTGCTAGTGTTTTTCCAACCTCAAAGGGCTATCCCTAGAAAAACTTGATTTAGAAATTAAGATTTCAGTGACTAGTGACTTAGTTGATTGGGTGAATCAAGAAAGGGGAGAAGAAAGTATGGAAGATAGATTGATTAATCCCAATCTTACTGGTTAGAAAAATGCCACCTTGAAAAAGATTACCAAGTTAGAAAGCCATCTACTTGATTACACATTCCACATAGAAGATCAAATTTCATGTAGAATTTCCTTGAAATTCTGCAACTACTATGATGTCAATCCTGAAAACAAGTTCGTTGCACCAAGACACAGAATTACTCTACGTAATTTGCAGTGGAATAGGAACAGAAATAAAAACACATTCACACACCATAATGCAGTAAATTTTCTAGGGAACCCAACTGGGAAAACCCTCTTCTAGTAGAATTTTGTTGACAAAATTGAGCAATATAGAATTCATTACAAGGTAATATGTTTCACTAGAGAACAAGCTTGTTCTCACTGCTAATATTTAGCTGAAACTCACTTACAATAAACCCCAACCCAGCTCCTAAATCCTTGCGCTGCCTAGCTCCTATGTCCTAGCGCTGGGCAACCACTATTATTTAGGAATTTCCTCCTAAATATCAGCGCACTTCTGCAAGGAATTATGTCTGCCAAAAAGCTGTGTAAAGGCCTCTCCTTCCATGCTCGTCCTAGCAACCAGCTCTCAGACAAACTCGTGCTCACAAAATTATGTTACAATTATGCCTTTCAACCTCCTTATAAACAATTCGATCAGCTAAAAATGGCAAGTTTATTTTGGGAACTCGGACTTATAATTGATTAGTTGACTGAGTCTCCCCGACTCTTGTAACTTGCCCTAATCTCAATTTAGAACTTGAGACTCTCACTTGTCCTTCTCCAAATCTACCTCACACCTTGGAGATTGACTTAACTGCCTCTCCAACCTTTGTGCTTAAGTCAAATTGTTATCATGAACTCATTCTACTCCTTAGGAACTCTTGCATGCTAAGGAAGACTTGGGCGAGATCTATCATGACTAGGCACAAGTCAAGAAGACCGTTACTTGCTACTTTTCAACACTCCCTCTTAGCGAGAAAGGGATTTTGTACAACTCCCAACTTATCTCTGAAATGAACAAAATTCCTTCTTTCCAATGCCTTAGTTAAGATATTTGTTGTCTGCTCCTCTGTTGGAATATACGATAGCTTCACTATCCCTTTCTGCACATAATCTCTGAGATGATGATACCTGATCTCGATATGCTTTGAGCGATCATGAAACAATGGGTTCTCAAAGAGCTTGATGTAACTCTGATTATCACAGTGTATCATAGTAGGCTCCATCCTCTGTCTAAAAAGTACCACAAGTAACTTCCTCATCCAAATAGCCTTGCATGCTGTTAAACTGGCAGCCATGTACTCAACCTCTGCTGAACTAAGTGCAACTGATCATTGCTTCCTGTTATACCAAGAAACATTTGTCAACCCAATGCTAAAGATGCCACCTGAAGTACTCTTTTGCTCTATGGAGCACCCTGCCCAATCTGCATCTGTGAAGCCCTCAAACCTCACTCTGTCAACCCCATCTATGTTGCAAGTGCCAAAATAACCTTGATGGATGAATACCGTGCTACTGAGGCAAAGGTATCATCATAGTCTATGCCCTCAATCTATGAGAAGCCCTTGGCCACAAACCTGGACTTGTACTTCTCCACACTCCCATTTGCTCCATGCTTCACCTTGTACACCTAGCGTAAGCCTACTACTGATTTGCCCTCAAGTCATGGCACAATCTCCTGGATATCATTCTTCATGATGGAGGAATATTCCTCCACCATGGCATCCTACCATACCTGCTAAGAAGTTGCCTCCTTATAACTAGAAGGCTCAGTGTCTACCACCTCTGTTATTTGGGCCATATATCTTGTGTACCTCTATGGCTACTTGCTCTACCTGAACATGGTGCTAGGAGCTTCAACCTGCTCCTAGGCCTCCTGAATCAACTTCTCAGCCCACTTGTCTTTCTTCCTCCCTATGCTAGGAGTCTCTAACTAAGTATTTTCCTGCTCTCGCCCTGGTCTCTTCTCCTCAACACCTTGCTCTGCATCCTTCTATGGATCCTACTATGCGGGCCTCTTGCCAACTAGCTGAGACTCAATATGTGATCCTAGCCGAGGCTCCTCCTTGGGAGTAAGTAGCTCCTTCATCTCAGATACTCCAACCTTCTCTCGCTCTAAAGACTTACTCAGAGCTCTGGACTCCTCAAACCTGACATCCCGCTTGAGAACCGTCTTCCTGAGTCCTAGTCGATACACCCTGTATGCCTGAGTTGTCTTACTGTATCCCACGAAAATACTCTTTTCTACTAAGGGCTCCAGCTTTTTCCTGTTATCTTTGGACACATGACGATAAAGTTTTGTGCCAAAGATATAGAAGTGTGAAACATCAGGCTTCTTGCCTGTCAAAGCCTCATCTGGTGTAACTCATCTAAGAACTCTATGTGGACTTCTGTTCTGCAAAAATACTACAGCATCGCATGCCTCTACCCACAAGAACATAGGCAGTCCCTGACCATGTAACATGGCCTTGGCCGCTCCAACAATACTGTGGTTCTTCCTCTCAACCACCCATTTTGCTGAGGGTTATGGGGTGCTATCATCTCTCTCCTAATGCCTTCCTTCGCACACAACTCCTTGAAGGCATTAGAGACATATTCTCTACCATTGTCACTCCTCACTGCCTTGATCATTTCCCCGGTTTGGTTTTCTACCAAGGCCTTAAACTCCATGAAATTGGTTAATGTTAGAAAATTATATATTACGGAGCAATGGAACACATAAAATATTGCAGAAATATAAACACAGAAAACGCACAAAACAAGAGAGACACAGATATACGTGGTTCACCCAGTTTGGGCTACGTCCACCTCGAACAGCCAGTCCTTCCTTTCT
>APFE031083226.1:4953-48341 GCA_000404065.3 Pinus taeda | reverse complement strand
GCCAAGAGGCACGGTTTTCAAAACTGTCCCGATGATGTTTTCCGAGTACACATCCGGAACAAACACCATCTCTACAAGATACCATAGGAAGACCTGTCACCATATTTTCTTTACATAGATGCTGAAGGGAGCGATAGTTTAAGTGACCAGATCGCTCATGCCAAAGTTTGCTCACTTCATCATTATGAGCAACAAATACTGAAGGAAGATTTGATGACCCAAAGTTGTGAAACTTGTACAACCTTGTGGAATCATCAGCAATACCAGTAGCTAGAATCTGTTTAGGATCTCTCAGATCCTTGATTACAACATCATGAGGTGAAAATTCAACAATTTTACCTTCACCTGAATGAGTTATCTGATATACAGATAGAAGGTTGCTGGATAAGGTTGGAACACATAATACATCATTAAACTGACCATTGTCTAGATGAACAGTTCCAGCCCCTAAAACATTAAGAGATCTATCATCACCAACATATATATTTTTGGTGTTACAATCATGTAAAGAAGAGAACATGGCTTTGTTTTTGGCCATGTGATAAGAGGCTCCAGAATCAATGAGCCACTCATGAGAATGAGAAGAAGAAGATACATTTAATGCATAACCAGACTGATATGATTGACAACGACATGCAGAAAGTTCCATTCTTGAAGATGAAGTTGAAGTAGAAGTAGAAGAATGCTCCACGTGGATGTTATGTTTCTTCATTGCGGCTTCCAAGGCTTCCATCTTTTTAAAGCATTTAGATTCTAAGTGGCCATCTCGATTACAAAAGTTACAATATCTATCAGTCTTCTTCCATTTTTTTTTATTGGTCTTATCATTTTGCTGAAATGATCTTTCATTTTGAGGCTGAGTTTGCTTAGGACCCTTGTTTGGTTTAGGACCATTCTTTTTAGCATATGACTTCTTAGGATTCTTTAAATTTGGTTGCTGCTGGGCGGCTAACGCTTTCTTGGAAGAGTTTCCAAGATTAAGAAGACCAAGGTGTAAGAGTTTTTCTTGTTCTCTTATTAAAGAATCACAAAAAGAGTCAAAGGAAGGGGCCTTGTAGTCTTTTCCTTGACAAATAAAAGCTTCCCTTGTAGAATGGAAGGTGGAAACAAATACAGAGTAGGCTGGTCCCAACTTAGTAAGGATGGAATAAATAAGGTTACTATCTTTTTTCTTAACCTTAACACCTTCCAAGAGATATCTAAGGGTCTTGAATTTGGACAAGAAATCTTCAATGCAAGAAAAATTATTAGGATCCAATGTAAGCAACTCATTTTCAAGTTGATGGGCTCTAATTTCATTTTTAATCCCAAAAACTTTAGTGATTTGGTCCAATGCTTCATGAGGAGTTTCAAGTTCTGCAATATGGAATCTAAGATCAGGAGAAATAGAAATCCCTATCAAACCACGTGCTTGATCTTGTCTATTTTCCCATTTTGCAAACTTGTCTTCATCTTTTGGTTTCTTCTCTTGGCTCGTTGCTATTCTGTAGAGACCTTTACTTCTAAGTAAATATTCCATGTAGGATGCCCATTGGAAGTAGTTAGTGCTGTCAAGAATGACTTGGCATGGACTTTCCATTTAAAAAAAAATGAAGTTGAAGATTCTAAAAGTAAGTGTTCCAATGGATAGATCTCGAAAAATTAGGCTGTTTTAAAAAAAACGGCTCTGAAAAAGGCTTCCGGATGAAGAAGTTATGGCTTTTTGAAAAAAATTGTTGAAGTCGTCGACAAAGTGCGGGAATGTGCGGGAATGAACAAAAACGCCCCCACAAAATGGAGATTTGAACCCAAGACCTCTAACTCTCTTAAAATAGCTTTGAACCAATTGATCTATACAAAAAATTTGAGAGAGAGAGAGAGAGAGAGGGGGGGGGCGGCTTTGGTTTGCGTGCTTGCCTTGAGAAACCTCTTTTTCCCTACAAAACACAAAACCCAACACGGACATGCAAAGAAAAACGAACCTTACGGCTCAAAGTTAGCTTTACCCAAAAACTAAATATTTAAAAAAAAGTTAGCTTTAGCCGAAAAACTAAATATTTTTCTCAATGTTTCTAATTTTCCGAGATCACACTAAGGTGCAGGGAAAAGAGCATACGCATGAGAAAAAAAATCCTTCCTTTCTGTTTCTGATTTGCCCAGATCGCACACAGTCGCAGGGCAAAGAGCATACGCAGAAATGAAAGGTATAGATCCGGTTAAAAAAAAACTAAATAAACCGAAACCGAAATAAGCAGAGAGAAAATAACAGTAAACTGCAAATAAAAACTGTATACCTCCAGATCTTAAAAATGACGCAGATAGGGCTACCGGAAACCTTTTCGCGTGAAACGAAAGGGGTTCCTCACTGGAACAGATGCTCCGAACACAACAGAGCAGTCCTCTCGGCCCGAAATCAGTCAGAAACAGTAGATCTAGGAAACGACAGCCGCATGCAGTTCTACCGGCTTCAGATTTGGATCACCAAAGGACGCGGCCCTCAAATAGCTCTGATACCATGTAGGAATTTACAGGGTAAGTTTCTCAGACAGAACACCAAAAGGAACCGCTCACAAACAGATCACAGATCAATACACCAGTATTTTGACGTGGTTAAAACCCTCAGAGAGGGAAACAGTCCACGGCCTGCGCCAACGTGGCCACTACAGGCAATTTATTAATAAGAGAATGAAAATTACATAAGCTTCTCTCATGCACGGTGAACCTACAAATGACCCTCCATGCGCTTTAAATAGAATTCATGGACCAATCGGGTGTCAAGCCACGGATCAAGTGTCGGTAATATCGAGGAGAGAATGAACCGTCGGATCACTACATATCGTGACCGTCGGATTGTAAGTTACAAAATGTATAATGGTAAAGAAACACACTTTACATAACTCTATACCTAACTCTATACTAGACCAAGTTGAACTTAACTATTTCCTATCTGTCGGAATATCTTAACAGTTTTCAGCTCTATTTAGTAGTTTTGTTGTTCATGATCAGTATATCATTGTTGAAGCCTTCTTCCTTTACATTATTCAGCCTCCATTAGTTAGGAATTGTAAATGTCTTTTATGTATTTTTCATCATTTACAGTCCCCCTTTGAAAAAAGTAGCTTAATCGAACTGTCATCTTTTGATTCGAAAATGTCGCAACTGTCATTTTGAGTCAAGAAAAAGAGTGTCATAAAGTCTTCCTCTTTTATATAGTCGATTGTACTTTTTGATTTGAATTGTCAATACTTAAAGTGTCGAAAGTAGTTTTCCATTCGAAATTGAAAGTTTCGTCTTAGTCTTCCTTTCTTTTTGAAAAATAAATTGCTAAAGTGTCACTTTGAAGAAAAATAGTTCAGATCTATACTTAGCTTTCCTTTTTGGCATTCTCACATTAAGGAAATAGGAAAACAAATACATGCATGTGCATTTGCATTTACACTGCTTGCGACATTTGATCTAGGAAAAGTGCATTTAGTGTGTGCTATATGCTCTCTGTTCAATGAATCATAATATTCTTTCCTTAGTAGCTAGGATTTTCATTGCTAAAAATAAAACAAATGACTTTTATCATTTTAGATTGCATATTTAGGAATTTTACATCTACATCACACGGTGAACCATGAAAGGAAAACTTCTTAAAAAATATCAACTATAAAATAAACCTCAATGAACATAAAAACGCTTTGGAACCTAACACACAACATCTAGAAGTTTAGGCTAGAGACGTATTCTGGCGTCGTAAACCCTGGTAACTATCGTTTTCATCGAAGGTTGGGTGATTCCTCTTCTTTGATACGACAAGTTCCAGTACAGACTTGTGCTCCCACGTACCATCGAGTATATATTGGGAGACCACAATAGGCTGATATCCTTTATCCTTAGGAAGCCGTGTCTGTCGCCCTATCGACCGAAATGCACTGAACACACCATTCGGGAAGATTGACTATCATACGTAAAGTCCTTGGTAATTTCTCTTTAATTTACCACCAAAGTGTATATTGCAGTTTTGCGTTTGGTTTGGTAATCCCTCTGTCTAGATTTCCAGATGAAAAGATAGATTTGCTTGTAGGATATATGACCAGCCTGATGCACCTGTCCTTGTAGGATATGGGATCAGTCTAGAATAAGATCTCCTCATTATAGGTTATATGATTGGTCTGACACACCCATCCGTGAGGATATGGGATCAGTTCGAAACAGGATCTCCTCGAAGGTTATGTGATTGGAAGTGCCAACCCATACCATTCACCTTTGTCTATTTCGATGGAAAAAGCCAAGGAAGTGTTTTATCTACTCTGTGGACAAAACAATATTGCTTAAATGCAAGGACTTGCATATGGTAACCTGGAAACTCTACTTTTCTTTATACCTCGGGGCATGCAAACCTTTTTATGCAAGTGAAAAGCGACCAGCCTTACAGTGTTTTAGCTTAACTACTAGTAACAACTTCTTAGGTTAGGTGATTGGTTTGATCCACCATTTACCTTTGTGAGCGGCCCCGGCAAAGCAAAGGAAATGTTTTTTCTAAACTATCCTACCTAACATCAGTAGTTCTTATCTGTTAGTGTAGTTAGCTCTGTAGTTTGGTCGTTTCTAGCCTACATGAAAAGACATATGAGAAAAGTTTTGCATGGGGAAAGCTCATTAAAAAATGAACCTACTAAATAAGAGACATCTTTAAAAGACAACTGGCATCGAGCAGTGTTACCGCATGGTTCAAGCTCATTAAAAATAAACCCGCCAATGAGAAATGTTGGCACAAGGTTCAAGCTCATTAAAAAATAAACCTGCCTTCAGTAAACGACCTTTCTGTTTACATTACTATCAACCTTTTGAGCCTTGGATGTGTTCTTACCATCACCTCCACTCTTTTGTCCGATCATACACTTCCGCTTGGTTGTTTACCCTTTCGAGGAACGACTACGATGAGTGATTCCATTAGCCACCCTCATTACACTACCATGTTTAAGAAGTTCCAAACTTACCTGGAACCAGATGCTACCCAGATACATCACTCATTCCTCAAAAACGAGTCTCTTTTAAGCTCTTTTTAGACTTGTAAAATATGAAAATATTGTCGAGGCACTGGCCTTTCTAGTTCGTTAAAATAAGGGGAAGCACCATCCCTCCTCTACATTTTAATCTTTTTGGACCTGAGGGATCATTCCACCAAAAGATCAAGCACTTGTCTTTTTCATCTCACTAAAGCTATCAAAAAGTCATCCCTTTCGCATTATTTTATACTTTTTTAGACTTAAGGGATTATATCACGAAAAAAGAACTACTGGAGTTTCCTTTCCGTCTCTTTTCAGACTCTCTAAATATGAAAAGGACCAAGTTATCTTTGTCGTTAAACTCGTTAAAACAATAGCGACAAACTTGTCCATCCGAACAAGAGTGAGTTTCAGTGTCGCTAGGCTCGCTAAAACACAGCGACTGGTTGCTTGAAGGGAAAATTATAGAACAAGCATATTTTATCCTCCTCAAGCTTGAAAAAAATAAAGAGGTACTGGTCAGCAATGACTGGGGAAAAAGGGAAGAAAACTTGAAGAACTTCATTGGTAGCAAGTCGCTCTTGAACATGACACTTTCACTCTGTCACCATGATTGAGTCAGATTGGGTTATTTCATTCACCATCACGATTGGTCCTCCGTACCATCCATGGGGTTAATGCTACCGATCCATCTTAGTGTCGTCAATATGTTCAAGAGAAGTCGCTTAGAGAATTCACCAACCTAGCTAACACCTCATCCACTGCAATGCCTTCACTCTCCATTTTTCATGATCGTTATTCCTGAACCTTGTATCATTAGATTGTTTTCACCTCCAGAAAATCATTTTCTTAGTTTTGTGTCATAGATGTGGGATTAATTAAGGCCCTCCTACGACGGGTCACTTCTTGTTGACATCAGCACATTATCCAAGAAGTTGACTTAGGAACAACCCTTTTATTACTTTGAAGCTTGCATGCCTCAATGGCAAGTTTCTCACTTCCGACAATAGGTTTACATCAATGGCCTTCGACCAAAAGATTTTACGTGGTGTTCAACATCGACTAATATATTCACACCACATGAATTGTACTGCAGTACGTTGAGGGTCATTATCATTATCGGTGATTCCTCTCATGCTTGTTAACAAATTACATCATTGGTTGGTAATCAGGTGATGTCTTTCCATGTTCGACTTCAGAACATCTATTCACATGGATCAACTTGTACATCAGGCGAAGATTGAAAGAGTTTGAAGATGTCGAATCTAGTTTCATCCATCTGGGCTGCGATATATTCACAAAAATAAAGACATCAAATGTACTCCATAGCTTCACAGATGATCATCCACGCTAAGGATGTTGACTCTACCAGAATCACCAGTCTACAACAGCAGACGATTGTCTGTCCTATGTACATGAAAATGAATTTATAAAGCTAAGCATGGGAATGCCCGCCTCAGCTAGATCATGAAAATAATATGAATATAATGTATTCTATTGTATCTTATTACAGGTCACCTTCCAGTTCGAAAAACTTTGGATCCTCATGATAAAGCATTTCACCCAACATCAAAATATTTACGACCTCATGCTTTAGTGGGCAACTGTTATAGACATATTTGGGCACTGCGGCCCCAATCACATATGTTGATAAAATGATCCGAATGGAAAATGGCCCCTTGTATTGGTTATCTATGGTACTCATCCACCCATATTATTCATTGACCCATGGAATTTACCCATGGTATTATAAATGGCATCTGCCCGTGGTATTGTAAAATCCACCCATGGTATTCATTCGCCCATGGAATTGACCCATGGTATTGTAACTAGAAAAATACTATAAGTAATAAGTCACATTTTGTAAAAGGACAGATTGTCCGCCACAATGTAGCCTTTACAATTCAGAGGCATGTAGCCACACATCTGTTCTCAGAGATAAGATACCAGTGCCCTAGCTGGTTTATTTTCACTTGGGTTTTAATAAAAAGTTTCTTTGTGGTTTTGTTTATTGGGCATTCTCATATTTTTCTTCTGGCAATTCAAGTTTTCAGATCTTGGGGGTCTCCTCCCAAGATCCACTTCAATCTTTTAGATCTTGGGGGCCTCCCCTCAAGATCCGGATCATAAAACAAGGGATCTTAAACCCCTAAAAGTGTTGTTTCACACCCTAAAATATCAAGGTCAACTGATTACATCATTTCCCAGAAGTTCTCACTGAAAAACTACTCAAAACTGGTCAAAATGGACCATACAGACTGCTCCATGTTGTGGGTGCGATGCATCTCACCTATTACACATAGGGGGTTCCATGCATACTGAAAAGCCCTTCTGCAGGGTGTGATGAGCGAGAGTAGACAAATGGAATGGGCAATTTGCTAGGTGGAAACTCAAAGAATCTTCTAGAAACTGCTCATATGAAACTTGCCTCTCTGAATTCGCCTAGGGATGAGTAAGCGGTCATGAAATATCCAAGTGGAACCAAGAACTATCAGTGAAATGACAGTAATAAGAAACCCAAAAGCTGAATCACCCCCTGCAAATATATATATATATATATATATATATATATATATATATATGGATCCCTCATCCTAGAGATCCAAAGGCTGGAATTTTGTAATTTGTAAGGAAGTGTTGTTGGTTTCTCTTTCAAGACATTGCATTGTTGGGTGATCTTTCTTTTCATTTGGTGAAGAGGGCTTTCATGCTAGGAGGATGATGCCGAATCAAACAGCTGGGTTTTAATCCTCTGTTCTACTTCTACTATCAATAAAGTTATTTGAGTTTTCCTCCATATGCTTGTGTACTTGTGAATCTTGTATTTGTGTATGCAATTGTATGGTTAATGTACTTATGATTCTACATTTTTATGATGCTATAGATCTCTATGTTTTGATGGTGTTCTATTGCTTTGCCTCTGTAGGTGTTCTTTGAAGCGGGACAAGTGAGAAAGGAGTGGCAAGTTCTATCCAAGGAGAGAGGAAACAAGCAAGAAGCCAAGAAAAAGATTAAGGTTGGTGCTCTCTGCTTCTCTCTTATCTATCATACATAAAGGGAAACACAAGTTACTTTGAATTTTTTGTTTCTAAGATAGCTACCCATTTTAGTGGGACTAGCAGATCTGAATAGACACTAGTTTTCCTGGAAACAACAGTGACTATCAAATTGTGGGAAGCCGACATCAGTTCAAGAATAATAAATATGTGATTCCAATTAATCCTAGTTTCAAGCAGACCTTAGCCCACATTATTTCCTCATAATTCAAAAACTCTTGGTACCATGTCAATTAAAGAAGCTGGTTTCTCATACTTTCGTACGTCTTGAATTTTATTATTTGAAAATAAGTGTCAGTATATTGAACATTTTGTTACACACATGGCTACATTGGAAGTATGCCTACACTTAAAGGTGATATTTCCCTCTTTAAAATAGGGTAGGGTAACATGAGAGTAATGAATAAATATTTATAACAACACTCTTGAGACTGTGATTCCCTAAAAGCACAACTTTTGAAATTTCTATTATTATGCACTCTCGTGGTAAGACTTGTCAAAAGAAATTTACACTTAAATGCCTCATATTTCATAAAGTGACTTTGATTTTTGATCAATATGTTAGTGAAGGTATTGTTATAAGTTACATGTAATACTTTTCTCCTACTCTAACAAACTATCATCCAGAAAACCTTTTCAACTTCCTCTTCAAAGGGATTGATGGAAAACTTCCTGTGGTGGACCACACCTACAAAAATCTAACAAGCTTTCATAAGAACCTTGGCATGACCAACTCAAGAAATATTTTTAGTCATTATCTGAGATGATTTTTTTAAATAATTATTTAGGGTAGCGCAACCAACTAGCAAAGACTAGTAATTAAAAACTTTTGACGCCATCCTACACTCTTAAGGAGTATATTTTCTTCACCACCTATTAAGAAACCTATCTAAGGTTAATCATAATCAGAGTTTTGTTCTAAAAACATAATCAGATTAATTGAGGGATAGGAGGTCTCATTATGAGCTAACCTACTATGATCATGGGTCCTAAGGAGAATGACATTACCGCTATTGGTAACCAATCTAGGGTAATGGATTTCAGTTGAAAAAGCCGGAAGACAAGAGATATCATCATGTGCCAACTTGTTCATTATTGTTAGTTTTTTTGAATGGCACTATCGTTAGCTGGTTACCAAGCTAGGACAATTGCCTTCAATTATGACTCTAAATCTATATCTAATAGGTGGGACACAAGCATTTCTTGAGGTTACAACACATCCCTATTGAGGCTATAGATTCCTATTGGCAGTAGGGCCATCCCTGTGGTATTAAAATTAATTTTACACTTGAATTACTTGGTTGTTTTTGTCTTTCCCTAAATTCATTATCATGTCTCTTTGAGAATGGCTTTAAAATCCTTCTATTGTTATGCCTTGAAGTTCTACTTTTTTGGAATGGTTTTTTTATGGACGTGGGACCCTTAGTGCAGGTAATTCATTGTGCCTAGACAAGAGGAGATTCAACTATACATGGATAATGGTAAAATGGTTACTATGGGAAGGTATTATTATGTTTACTCTTAACACCATGGCTTTTAAATCATGTCACTCATATTTACAATGAGGATATTAAAGTGAAACTTCTGATAAAGGATGCATTCGAGATATTTTTGGAAATTTTTAAAAGCTGGCTATTTTATTCAAGTAATAATACCATCCTTGAAATTTAGTATTCCTATGGCAGCCCTTATGGTAGATCTTCTTAAAATCGGTCTAAACAAATAAAGAGTCTAACAGACACTTTGTTTTTGACAAGCTCTATCAAGCACAGGAAACGTTGATCACAAAGAGTTATAAGAACATCATTACAAATGCCTATAAATTTTTTTTATTTTATTTTTTTTTGCAAGGGAGTGACAATACAACAATTGATTTCCTTTCATGAGACATGAAAGATCATCAACATGGGTGGATGCTAGACCTCTATTTTGTCTTGTCTTATATCACCATTTACTCGAAATTCCTCATGCTTTTGTTTAGTTTGAATGGTTATTGTCACAAGTATTTACTATTTCCCTTGTTTTAACAGAATTTAAACATGATTATAATAGGTTGTTTCGTTACAAGTTTAAAACTGAGTTGATCACGTTTTTATACACATTCCAACATGCCTTGATCCTGGATTCACCTTCCTGCACTATGAAACATATTCCTGTACCAATTGGGATTCCTGCACCATTTTATGATGGCTTCCTTCACTCTGAATAATTCTTGCACCACGCACTATACATCAAAAAATGATATTGTACCAATCTCTTCTCCAACAAATAGATTGTAACTGCAAGGTCCTGGCATCCCAGAGAATCATGGATTACAGTGTTTTGTTGGGTCTTCACTTCCTAGCCCCTCAAAATGCTAAAATATATTTTCCATGGCCTTCTACTGAGTTGCGAGTGTCATAGGGCACCATTGATACACTGACAAGTTTTGATTCTCAAAAGGGTAATTTACAATTGTCACATGGACTTGGAGACCCTTTAAAACCAATACAAGTTGGTAAAGTAGATGTAGCTCTTCTAGGAACAACCAACAATATGGGGATGCAACAAATGGGCATAAACATGCCCGCCAAGGCTGACTAGTAGTGAGTCAAATTCTCATATCGAGAGAGAGTTGTTTGGTGAGCTTTAAGACGTGGTGTTTCACTTTGGAATCGTAGATATCCTTCAAGACAATGATATCAAAAAGAAACTTGAGCATGCCTACAAGTCCCTTCAGTTTGATTCCCTCTCAATATCTACAATTGATCTTAAACTATACTCTAAGCGGTTTCAAGATTTTATTTGTAGAATCTATCTTGAGGAATCATAGAAGTTCTTAATTTTTGGCATCAATTTCATCTTCACCTTGAAGCTACAAGATAGATTCAATGAAGTATATGATTTTGTTGGATTCTCTTCTTGCCTCCAAGAGAGGTATTGCATCTATAGAAACTATGTATAGCTGCATATCCAAGTCTTGTGTTGTATGATCAGAGACCGTTGCTTATCTATTTTTGAAAGCACAAGAAACTTTTCAACATCTACAGTTATTGAATGGAGAGCAATTGCATAGTCCAAAGGGTGCACATGATTCTTGAAGGTTGTGAGAGGAAACTTATGCAGGGTTAGGTTGAAGAGAAAGAAGTTTCTAAATGTGATGGACATGATGGTTGACCTGGGCGAGTATGCTACAACATTGCTGGATTAGTATATCGACTACTGGGCATTTGATAAAAGAATTGTGTTCCTAAAGATGTGGTAAATAGAGGACATGATCGATTACTACACCGATGTTAGTCTTCAACTATCTAATGGCTCAAAGATCAAGATTCAAAGGGTTGTTTTGATTGGTGAGTCACCTGTTTTCAAGGTAATGCTAAGGAATGAAATAGAGGAAAACAAGACTCGTACAATAAAGATTACAGATTTTAGCTATGAAGTTCTCTGCCAATTTGTGCATTACTTATATATTGTTGAAACTTTTCCAGATGAGCAGATGGCTTATGATCTGTTGGTTCTAGCAGAAAAATATCAGGTTAAGCACCTACGAACTATTTGTGAAAAGTTTATAACAACAAGGGTGAACAATGACAATGCACTTATGGGATTCACTGTTTCTCCCCAGCATCATGCGAAACATATTCGAGATGTTACATTGTCCTTAATTATTGAGAACATGCACACCTTGACAACAAGGGAAGAATATCATGAGTGTATTGACAAGGATCCAAGATTGGTGTTGGAGATCTACGAATCCTATCCAACCAAACTAGTTAATACTATTGCAAAGGAAGCTACGTCACTTGGCTGACAGTTTGAATCACAGGGAAGCAATTTATTGGTTAATATCACACTTGTTCCACCAATAGCCTCGTACCAAGAAAAGAGGAACAATTAAAAAAAACAATCCCTTACGTACCAGATTCAGTTCCTTTATTCGACATTAGTTGCAAATCCAATTTTATCCATGGAAAACTGTTATGATTTGTAATTTGTCCCTTTTTTATTTTGATTGGCTTGTTAATAGCCCAATTTGTAATTCCAATATCTATATAAACTCAAATATCTCCTCGAGCAAAAAGACATGCACGAAAGGAATGCGTAGAAGGAAGAGGTGAGGAAACGGTCCCAATGTAGCATTACCTAGGCATCGTTAGTCTATGGGTCGCTCCCATCATTTTTTGGAGTCTAATCTTCCCCTGCATGATGTAAAGATTTTGATTTCAAACATTAATCAGGCCATTTCAAGCTATAGTATATTTAATAATTTTATGATCTTAATATCGGTGTGAACCAAGTCATTGATAGAGGGTGCGAGCTAGCTAGGTTGGCCGTCAGACCAGATCCACACCAGTCTAAATCTCTCAAGATTAGGTTGGATTGTGTAAAATTGTCATTTGTTGTGTGGGAAATGTGTGGAAGATCATATTATAATATTGTTTAGTCTCTTTTCTTCTTTATAATTGATGTCATTTTTTGTTGTTGTGTGAATACGATGTTGGAAGAATTGTTCTTGCAATTTAGAAAGGTTTCTTGATATTGAATACTAGATCAGATTGCGTGTCAGGATATGTCCCTCCAGTGGTTCTGTATTCACAAGGTTGTCTTATGCGTTGATGCCTTGCCTCTATAAATTTCTAATGTGCAATTCAAATTCTTTAAATCATTTCAGATCCATTCAAAATATGAGATTAATTTACATATTTCTAAGTAATTATGATTTTGGAGGTATTAAAGTCTTTATTAAATGTTAAATGATTATGCTTATAGAGGCCTCATATTACTCAGAAGCAGAGATTGCATATACATTTCTGTCATTCGAAATTGTGATTCTTGTATACTACAGAGTTGACATTGATAAAAGGAAACTACATTATGTTTGAAATTGACAATGTTTCTTCCCCTTTGTAGTTACCTTTAGACTTCTCATCAACTTCCCAATATTTATTTTTAGGGACAAAGAAGGCAAGAGATTTTATATTAAATCAGTTTCTTTCATAGATTTTCTCACACAGTAAATTTACTTGCTAAGATTTGCTAATGCTTTCAGGTTGTAATTTCTTGAAAAGGATTTTTTGTTACACAGATATAGATGTCACGGAATTTATGGACACTTTATATTTTGCTTTGCACAAAGAATGGTTTTGAATTTCTCTTGAATATATTCCAACATTTACAGTGTTCCTTTTTTTATGTTGTTCTAGCATTGCTTGATTTCTAGTTAGGAATTACCTTTCATTTTCCCATAATTAGGGTTTCCTTTCAGAATTACTAATAGTGAAGGATTTCCCTTTTATTTTTTCGCATGTTTTCAATTGTCACGATTGGTGTTTCCTCAAGTTTCCTTTGAAGTGCGGGATTTCATGTAATTTGTTGAGATTAATGTGCAAATTAGATTAGAGATTTATTTGCAGGTTGTCGAGGGATCTCTCTGGCATTACCAATGTTGCGCCTCAAAGTTCAAGAACCCTCAGATTTCCAATTAAATGTTGTTCCATTAATATGCCCTATACTTCACCCAACAACGAGCCTGGATAGTACCCCGATGGAGTTTCTTGCTTCACCTCTCTACGTAGGCAACCTTTCACTTATTTCACCTGTGTTTATTTATTATATAGAAATGTGCATCAACACTTATTTATTTCATGAACGGAAGAGGGACAAGGAAAATTTTAGGGGCTAATATTCGGAAGTGTGCTAATTTCCCATGATTTTTCCAAAAAAATATTCACTAATGTCCATTTTTTATAAAAATGATTCATCCAAATTTTATAATATAAAACTATTTAACCATAAAAAGCACCAATACTATATAGAAAGTATATATAAAATCATTTTAAATTTGAATAATTTTATAAATACATCATAAACATTTTATAGTTTTCATATTAGGGACTAGTGAGATTCGCCAATGTTTTTAAACTTCAAGATAATTTTTTGTCCTTAAAATTTTCCCTGAAGAGGTATCCCAGCTTATTGAGAGTAGCAGAGGTCATCCCTTCAGAGAATCATATATAAGACCTCTGATATTGGTTGTTTCATTTATATTTTCCCCTTGTCCTTCTCTACTTGATTGGATTAGCCTGAAAACACCAAAACATAAGACCCGAGTGCATGCATGAGATTTCCAAAATAGACATGGAGATCATGGTTCAACATAATGATTTCTTAATGCAAAGATTCTATTTTCTGTCGAAACATCATCGACCAAAAGATGTAATCTAGACAAGGAAAAATGACAGAGAGTTAGCCAAATGTTGCAATGTTACAATGTCCTTTTTCTATTTTGCCACATTCCCTTTGAGCCAAAAGAGTGGCTTCATGCACGATATCACAAAACGAAAGGAAAGATAACACATCAATGAAACAAAACCAAAAGACAAGATAAAAAATTGGTAAAGCAAAACCATGATGTGAAACCAAAACCAGAAAACACAAGAGACACTAAAGGAAATGAATGCAGGATGGATGTGCAGGTAAACTAAAATGCAACTAGACCTACTCCTAACCTAACCATCTAGAAGGTTAGGGTCACATATAATAGAACTTCCAATGTATTCACCTTAATTGATCCTGACCTACAATCACAAAGATGTGATTAATTAAAAAAATATAAAGCAATGTGCACTAGAAAAGATGAGAACTTAAATAGCTTGGACAAAAATTTGAAGGTGTTTCCTATCAACAGAAAGATAGGTGGTAGCCATCGCTTGTGACCATTTTATACTCTTACCTTTTTTATGAGAACCATCGCTCAATACACGTCGGAAACGTCTCATGAATGTGTCTCCATCTGTACTAAACTCTTTAGCCAGCGTGAGGAAATCTCAAAACTTTTTATTTGTGACAGAGCTTGTTGTGACAGAGCTTGCTAGGTAGCATTTTTCCAGCCATTCAACGATTAGATCATAAAATTCATAACAATCCTCTTGAAAACCTTGAAATATTTAAAAATATGAATTTTCAATTAGAGACACAAGATTACGATGAGAATATCATGAGGGAAAATAGATCTGATCATATTCAGCACGTATGTGAAGTCAATCAAAGGATTTAAAATGACTTTCATTAGATGTGTTTATGGGAAAATAGTAAGTTGAATGATAGTCATCAGAAATAAAATCATGCTTAGATAGGCTAATCAAAGCATCAAATTCCCAAATTGTAATTACCAAAGATAAATCAATTTGAATAGTATCGCAAATGATTTGCATAATAGAATCATCTTCCTCACGTGACGAGTGTAACAAACCATTTTCTTGTAACTGGTTACACACTACACTAGCATCATAATCGTCAAAATAAGTAAAAAGGAGTGCTAGTCTAGTAAACACATGGATCCAATCAGGGTAGAACAAGTGAAGAAGAATTTGATTGGTCAAATAATCCATGCATTCATTGATGATCAAGAGGATTTCAAGTGGGATGAAGAAAATATTAACATCAGAATATTCACAAGAAGGATTAGGAGCTGATTATTTTAAAAAAAGTGTGATAGGTATGACTCTTTTGGCCAAAGATAAGATTTAGAATAATCAACTTCACAATTCCATGAATCTTTGAGAGATACACATTCAAAACTTGAGTTTGATGCGAGATATTTGCATGAAGATTGATGCACTGAAAAAAAATAAATAAAATAAAAATAAATAAATAAATAAAAGATAAATTAAAAATTAAAAAAAAAAAAAAAACTAAAAGAAAAAAAAAATAATTATAAAACAAATAATAATAATAATAATAATAATAATAAATAATAATAATAATAATAATAAAATTAAAAAATTAAATAATAATAATAATAATAATAATAATAATAAATAAATAAATAAAATAAATAATAATTTCTTGAATCCGGTCAGAAGCAAAATCTTGGGAATTTGAAAGATCACATCCGAGATATAAAACACTTTTCAAAAACAAATTTTCATTGAGTGAAACCATGGAAAGAGAAGAATTGTAAGAGAGAAAATAGATCTAACTTAGTCCATGGGTCTTACCAAATTCGTGAGATCCTCACATAACCATCAATGGAAGTTGAAGTGCCTCGAATCCGTGGCAGGTCTTGGAACTTTCTAGGATTGTAAAATCACATTTTGAAGATTTAACCAGATCATGTATGGTGTGAGGATAACTTCTTTCACTAATTTCGATGATATCACTATTAAATGGATGAAAACCATCTTTGTCACTAACTTGATCATATTTTACAATTTCAACAACCATATTACTCACATCAAAAAATTCTTCTAATCACAAATCCGAAGATGTATGAATTGAAGAAATTTCACGAGTAAGCTTATTTAAAGAGTTGTTTTCGTGTAAGAGAAGAGATAATGATAGATGGAAATAGTTCTCATTAATTCGATTATTTTCATTTTTGTCATGGATAATCTCACCACCTTGTGTCAATTGAGACATTAACTCATTGGGTGAAGAATTTGAAGAGCATGGAATAACTTCATTGCAAGTAGATGCATTGCAAATCGTAGAGCACAAGGGACAGTGAGATGAAGAGGAATTTTTAATAAGAAATTGTTCTTTGACTGAATCATATTCTAGTTCTAAATTAAAATCTTCATGAGAAAAAAAAAGGATCAGTTCGTGCACTTAGGAAATCATCATTGTATATATCAACAAAATCATTGTCATCAAAATGATTGTTTCCCTACACTGCAGATCTCAACAAATTGATTTTGTTAGATTCACTACTCAGATTAATAGATTTGATATCATTCAAGAATGACGAAACACCATATTTACATGGAGGATTTTGAAAAAGAGAAGAAATATTGAAAGAATCTTCACCTTCCTACTCCTCTACCTGTGTAATGTGACTATCTTGAACCTGACCGCAATTTGGACCAACAACTTGAAAATTAGGAGAGTGTGAAAAAAGTAGTTGATGGAAAAGATTGATCAAGTGGATCATGGTAGATTGATGAGATGTAGATGATAGAGAATGACAAAAATCTGAATGAGATTCAAGGCTAGAGTTATGAGTGTTAATACCATCTTGAGGAATAGAAAAATTGGTTTTCATCGTAGGCTTCATAATCCATTCTTGGATTTCCTCTATTGGATTTGAATCATGAAAAGGAGAAGGAGGGTGAGAAGACGGATTAGGAATTTGATGTGCATGTTTCCAAACTTTACAATCATCGCAAGAAGGCACCAACGTAGGAACATAAAAAGGAGGAGGAGAACAAAAAAAGGAAAAATAGGTTCCTCCTATAAAATTATGGGTGTCTCTTGGTTTACAAGAGTTGGAGACAAAGAAACATGAGGTGGCCTGGAGCATTGAAGCCACACCTTGCTCCTCAAATGAATTGATTTGTCTCTCTAATGCCTTGTGGGAGGAGCCAAGGTGAAAATTCCATTGATCATATAATGAGGGTGTATATACAACCAAGAGGTGATGCTTCACCTTCCTTGTGACTCTTTGACTACCCTAATGACTGTTTTACCTCCTATGAATTTTCAATTTTACATGATTCATCATATTCAAAATTCGTCCTTTTGGACTTCCACTTTACAATAATTTTTGAATAGGTAATTACGTAATCCACAATAATGATGTGGCATATGATGACTTGTGATAGGACATGACATGACACTCATGACATGGACTGCTTGATGATGTGACAATGCCGAGATTTCCTTCTTGTTGCTTCTTTCTTTGTGTCTTCTTGAAAAGATGGTACATGTTCTTCTTCTTCCTCCTCCTTATGACTTGAAGATGAGCAGTTTTCCATGTGACTTTGACCTTGATCTTATGTTATAGTCTAGGGTTTCTTTTTGTTCTTGCCCGATGATCATCGTATCTTTTTAGCTCCATATGTTTGTTCTATCAATTCCTTCTTCTCCATCTCCATCTTCATCATCTTGCCCTAGCATGATAGAGTACCTACACTTGCAATCCACTAATGACAACATGACATAAGTCCAATAAACCCCTAGTCTAAGATGGTGCATATTGATCCAATAACTAATGTGAAAGTGGGTGACAGGTTGGGAAAGAGGCTTACTAACTATGCATTTGCGCAACTAAGGCAATTAGGGGTGAAGCATGAGCCTTGAGACTATGCACTATGAAGTTCAGGCTACACTGAGGAAGAAATCTACGCAATCTATGAGCTCAGTGTGACAGGCTACAGGGATGGGCAGTAGATCATCCTATTACGCAGTTATAGAGGAGAGGTCATCCCAATTTATTTTTCAACTGCATATTTCAAGAGCTCAGGACTAAGGCTTGAGCCTTAAGACTATGCAGTGTGCAGTTCAAGCCAGATTGGGCAGACATACTATGCAGTTCCTGGACTCAGTGAGCTTAACTACGAGGTTTTTCACTACTTGGGAGAACTACATAGTTCTAGTAGGGAGAGGAGGATGGGCCATTGCCGAATTGCACAACACAGGAGCTAAAGGGATGAGCTTGAGGCTAGATTTTGTGGAGTCTTTAGTTAAGTCCTAGCTCGGAGGATGAATTGTGCATTTCAAGGAGGCAAGGTCTGGCTTGAACACTTGAATTGCATAGTGCAGTAGTCCTGGGATGCAAGAAATATGCATTACGCAGTCTCAAGGGAAAAGCATGCAGCTTGTGGATTGGAACTACACAATGTGTAGTTGAGGAAGGTCGAATGAGGCTAGGTTGCTGAGGAATTTCAGAAAATTGGCTAAGTGTGGGACATAAAAGACTAATGTGAATAGTGATATGAATTGACTATGATCACACACTTGAAACTCTTTGATGACACAAAAACATAGATCATCTAGAACACTTTAACAACATATTTCCCACAATGCGACAACTTTGCAGTGACTTTATGATAAGTGCAACGCTAAAGGTGCACTTTGCGACGACCATGATGAAACTCGTATGTGTGCTTAAAACTTTGAGAGTGAATGCGATTGATATTTATATGGTTAGATAAACTAAGTCACACAAATATTACCCTTTGAAACCAGCATAACAAGAATACATAGGTTGTGCGACAACTAACATGCAAAAATATGATAATTGATAAAGTGTGAATGACTCTTTCGATATGTGAACAACAATGAAATTAACACATGCAAGAGCAAGGATAACATGAAAATGACACTAATTATAGTGAAATAAATTGAAAGCAACAATTTAAAATAAGAAAACGACACTAGCGGGAACGAAGGTGTGCGGAAGCGACATTTTGCAAAACTCACTAAAATGGAAGTACAAACACAATTAAAATGTGAGAAATTATTGTTGTGAGTACGTATTGAGTGTCGTCATGGATTGGCCATCACACTGATACAATGTTCATGGAACATGCTATGATTTTTGAAGCTTGCGTAAAAGAATACACTCATGCAATTGTTACAGACTGAGCATGTCTCAGCAAGTGACTTCGACACTTCCAATCCAAGAAGGGAGATCAAAAACCATCATCTAACCAAGAAGTGACTACGAAACGACCGATTGCAAGATCCATAGTAGGCTCCAAAATTTGAGTGTACGCAAAATTTTGTAGGGTGTTTGTCGCAACAACAACAATTATTTATGAATTAAGAACCATTTTACCCCATAAATTAAAGTAATGATTCTATAACCATATTTAAATTTAATTAATAATCACATAAAATTTAATAATTGCAATATAGAAAAATTCTTAACCATGAATAGTCACCCCATTTACCATGGATATTATTAGCTTCTAGATGGGATCAATTAGAATACCATGACTTGTCAATACCACATGCTCAAAACCCATAACTCATTTCAAAAGAAAAATAGTTTACAAATCTTTTACTTTAATTTAATTTTATAACATATTTTAAGTTAAAACCTAATATTAACTCTAAACTTATAATATAACAAGATTCTTTATCATTCATAATGTTGCTTTCTCGAAAGCCATAATTTTTTTGAGAATTGAAATATTTAATAAATATTTATTTTATAATAGTTTTTAGATTAAATATAAAAGAAAACAGGTATGGAGGAGATGTGTAGTGTTGTAAATGTTTGTAAGCATTTACATGTGGCTCACAATTGAAAAATAATTAAAAAGTTAAAAGTAATTTTCTAGAGAAATGTCCTATAAAATTAAATTAGAAAATTAAATAAAATAAAACTATTAATTATGATAATTATGAAATAAAAATTTGACCTGTCCAAATTATATAAAAACTAAAATATAGAATTCATAATTAATAATTACTATATAATTATAATTATAATTAATAAAACCATCAAATTTGGATCAACCATTAACTTTGTATCTATCAAACGCTGAGTGGGATAAAATCTCTCTAGATACAAACCTCTTTTAGAGTAAAAAGAGATTTGATCCCTCTCAGCACTAGGTAGATCCGGAGTTAACATGGATCTTGTCTTAATCCAATGTTATATCTTAGTCCAAATACCATATATAAAATGAGATATTTTCATTTTAACCCTTTCATTTTTTAGTTGTTTTAAGTAATCAAGTGAATAAAATCTTGGTTAAATGGATTAATTGTTTCTTTCTAATATAAGAGGAATTAGTAATTGGGATTAGGTGGTACTAGAATAACATGAATAGATTTAGACAATTATCATTATGATTTTTTCGTGTCATCACCCCCTTACAATGTTTGTTGGGAGATTTGAACCTAACTTAACATGGACTTGCCAAAGAAATTACTTTTAGAGAATTAACTTACATTACTATGCCAAGGGTACTTTTAAGACATTTTGTAAAACAAAAGAAATCTTTTGTCTTAAAAGGTCACTTTTTATTTTAGTTATTTTACATTAAAATTTAATATCAATTGAATTGTCTTAAATATAAAATTTAAGAGAAAAACAGTTTAGAGACAAAAACATTTGAAGACAAAACTTTATATTTAAGACAAATTATATCTAAGACAAAAAAACAAAAAATATTTTTAGACAAAACTTTATATTTAAGACAAAAAGAGTTGAAGACAAAACTTTATATTTCAGACAATGACCACTTAAAATAAAAGTCATTTAAGACAAAAACATATCAATTTAAGAAAATATTATCTAACAACTACAAAATTGAATCTGACACTTCACCCTAAGTGCGCCGGCTTACAAGCTACTACTATCTCATATACTGAGGTTGCTTTTCACTTACCACTCACGTTATATAACCTTTATTAACTATTAATTAATATTAATAAACTTCAAATTTCTTATCATGCCATATAATATAATATATTGTATATGTTGATTATTTATTATTATTTATATGTTGTGAATTTATATATATTCCAATAATAATAATAAAAGAAGAATTGTAATCGCCGAAACATGTGCCAAAAGGGACAGATTCAAAAATTTTATCATGCCAAACAAAAACATTCAAAATGAAGTTGATTTTACACAAAAGAACCATGCCAAAACTTAAACAAAAAAACACTTTTAAATGCCAAATCATTTCAAATGTTTTGTTTGGAAGGTTTAAGCATGATTGGTCAACATAGGTTTAACGATGACCAACACTCGATCAACGTTTTGAAATTCGTTCAACTTTTATTATGTAATATGACATATGAATTTCATTATTTGTAATGCAACAAAACAAGATTTTCTTTGCTGTTGTTTTGTGCTTATTTTTAGGAATATTTTAATGCATGTTTCATTGCTTCTCAATTTTGTTTTGTTTTTAGTTGCAGGTCTTCAATACAGGAAGGCGTCCAGGGCCTATACGACCTATTTGATCATCGACCAGAACGACATCAACAACGACATATTTGTGCAGCAACAACATCAAAATCATCCGATGAGTTAGGGAAGCAGCGTTCAGGCGGAATATGATCAAAGGAATCAAGGATGCGAGAAAATATGAATGCAGCAACGGTCCCATTCGATGAGATATAGTTCGGTGCTGAGAGGATTCAGGAAATAAACCAGAGGGCTGCCTTAGGCAGAGAAAGTGTGTAGCAGGCTAAGCATGCTGCATTGGGAAACGTTTGGGACTGAGCCTGGGGAAAGGAAGAACGCAAGTGGCCAGAACGCTGTCACTGTCGTGGAGAAGGCTGCAATGGCCAGCACGCTTTACAGGGGTCGAATTTTCCTAGAGAACATAGCGCTCAGGGGGGGCGCAGAGCCTTCGGGTGCAGCGTTTGGATGCAACACTCAGGTGTAGTTGGAACAGACGTTGAGTGGGCAACACTAAGGAGAAGTGTGCGCAGTTTGGGTATGTGCATCATGTAGAGGGATAAGGCACGCAACGTAGGAGTGTAGAGAGAGATTATGTTGCAGTAAACAGTGTAGGAATCGAGAGACAAAAGCGTTGACGTGAATGCAATAGGGGAGGCTGCAATGAGATGAGCGTGGCCATCATTAGCAAGAGGAGTTCACAATGGGCAGCGTGACAGAGAAGAATGCATTATTAATAATGTTGTTATTATGGTCATTCCTTTTTTTTCACCAAAACTGAAATCAAATGTCCAAATGGTCTTTTTTTTATTTTGTTTTCTTTGAAAACAGATTAAGCCCTAACAACTTTCGTTTGGTTTCATTTCTTCCGTGCATATCCTTCTTAATGGTATTTTATTGTATATTTGTAAGAATT
The DNA here is from genome assembly GCA_000404065.3 of Pinus taeda. Lineage (NCBI taxonomy): Eukaryota > Viridiplantae > Streptophyta > Pinopsida > Pinales > Pinaceae > Pinus > Pinus taeda. The sequence goes on along the minus strand of APFE031083226.1, from coordinate 25,763 downwards.
TGTTGAAATACATTAAGGGCTATGTTAAATAATATATGATATGATATAAGGGCTATGTCATTCTATATGATATCTTTGGTATTGCATAGAAATGAAATTGCTCTTTGTTCATAATATTTTTCTTACTAAGATATTGGTTGATCTAAGTGGACAAGTGTCTTCGTCATTTTCTTCTTTATACACAATATATTATGTTCTTGAAACACATTTGGAAGGTCCTTGCAAATTTGTTAAATTGAGTTCATTGCTTAACTTATTTTCATTAATTTACAAGGTTGGGTTTGAATTAAAAATGAATTAAATAGGACTGATGTGTTAAGATTGATAATTATTTATTTGTGTTTGCAAATTATTTTTATTGTTGCTTTTGTATCGAGTGGATAAGATTTTTCTCTATGGTTGTATAAAGTTTATAATTAACTCATTATACAATTGATCACATGTATGCAAGTAACATCCTTTTGATAGTTTGCTATCACGGTTATTTGTTTACGTTTGTGCCAAAGACTTTCGTGGATCTACAATTTTCTTTGGGATTTGTGAATGAACCCCCCATTCTAAAGATCAAATTTAGTCCTTTCTCCTCCAATTAAAACATTTTTATCTCTTGATTAAGGATGATGCTATCTTTTGCTTAGTCAAGATAGGTTTCCTTTTATGTTCATTTGCATAGTTGCATTTTTTTCAAGACTCCTTGCAAAGGATCAAACCCCATAGTTGCTTGACTGAGCCCTAGTTTCAGTCATGTTTAAGAGGTCATATTTTCTAGAGTTATATCATACAGATGATTCTCTAATATTCAGTCTGCTAATCATAAACATCATCACTCATAGAAACAAACTAAAGATCATTCTTGTGTGTATTGTACATATTTGTTTAGGTAGATTAGACTAGGTTAGCATAGGCTAGTTCTAAGACACGGGTAACTAGAAACTCATTCAAACCAATCAGGATTTCCATTACAATAGAAAAGAGTCTAATTGGGACTCTTACTGGGAAATTTTCTCACGTATTGAGCCAGGACATTCCTAGGCATCAATAGGACTAAAAATATATCAAAATTTTTGCAAGGAGCTCATTTAACTCATCATACTTGAGTGTGTGGCACACCACATGAATAAGAAACATCCGCTATAGCATCGGTGGCAAATGTTGTAACTAATGTACCTATCATATATATATATATATATATATATATATATATATATATATATATATATATATATATATATATATATATATATATATATATATATATATATATATTATATATATATATATATATAAAATTATTTTGCCTATTGGATTTGGCTAGGCCATAACAAGTTTGTCTGCATCCAGTACACCTCCATGTGCCCTCTCTTAGTTGAACCATTTTAAAAATCTAATGGTCAAACCCCTCATGCAACATCACCTATAGGTGGCTCCCAACATGATGATGCTACCCAGGTGTCATGGTACACTAAGTTGTGAATCAATGTGGCTATTATTGCTTGGGTTTCAATAATGTTATCCACTATTGGATGATACCCGGTAGGGGGTTTAAGCCTTCTTCTAGGTGCGTGATCACTTAGTGCCAAGTTGCACCTAACTTTTTGCCTAACTTTGTTGGCAAACAACCCACTCTTTGGAATTTTTCCATGTCAAAGTAGTTGACATGGAGTCTTAGCCTGAACTCTATCCATAATTTCCTCCAGAAATGTAGAGGTACCTTCCAATTATCACAATGAGGTTTATCAAATACCATGAACCACCTATGCATCGAATGATGTCGAAATGGTTCATAGATGCATTAGTTCATACAAATGTATTTTTTCTTAACTAGTAAAGGTTGGTAGTTTCCTGGGTTAATGACCACTAAAGAAAATTCTTGTTTAGTAATGTTGAAGTCTGTAATTTGGTGTTTATTTAGACCAATTCTATAGTATCCATACATTATATCCCTCTAATGAGAAATATTGGATAACAACTCTTGGTCAGTGGAAATGGATGATACAATTGAATTTAATGAACTTTCAAGTGATAATTGGGAGGTCTCTCTAGTGTTTATAAATCTTGTATAAGCTCCCTTAAAGTATCCAAGGATCCACTAATTTCATTATTAGGATTTCTTTGTTCTTGGTTAGGGTTTAGATTTTCTAAGTTGTGGTTTGGTGATAGTGGGTTTAGGTTCTCACTAGGTTCCATGATAGCTAGATTTCTTGCAATTTAATAGGGTGCTTGTGTTTAATTGGAGTATCATTTAATTTTTTTTCTCAATTTTAAACTAAATTTTAAAACAATACAAAAATTCCATTAGGATGCTTACCTTGATTCCAAAGGATATATTATTCGTTGAATTTCTTTCACTCGGTATCAGCTAAAAACACATTGTGTGGTGCCAAAATAGTAAAAAATAGGCTTGCAAGTGCATAAAAATCCATTGCATAAAGAGCACATGTGTGTTCCTAAGAATTCACACATGCTTTTGAGCTATGTCAATTAGGTGACCTAGTTGTTCTCCTAGTTTGAAATTCAAGGCTCACCAATGTTGGATTTCCAGGAACACATGCACACTCATAGGAACACACACACATTCCTGCAAGCAAGTTTTCTGGTTGTCTTATTTCCAATTTTGGCCATCATTAGCATGTGAGTTCCTAGAAGTGTGTGAGTGTAGGAAGTAATTAATTTTATGTGTTGATACACTTGGACATGAGTGCCATGCTAATCAAAGGGAATTATTTGAGCTACACTCAATATGTGTCCTTGAATTTGTGTAGGGATACTTGATACCTTTGTCAAACAACAAGGGGCATGATTCTATACTTGTTGGGTGAGGATGAGAAAAAAATGAAGAGGAAATTCATTGAGGGCCTATGAAGTAGTGAATGGATTTCCTCGTATGCTATACAATTCAATTGAGAGGAATTTGGATACGAGTGAGGAGTTCTCTATCTCTCGTATGTTGATGAGGGAGAGTTTCTTTCACCTAAGAAATTTTGAGAGTGATTAAGAGTTTCGTCAATGGTATCACGGTTTGGCTAGAGAGTGGGAAATTTTAGATAGATTTATGTGCAAATGATATTATGCTTAGGTAGAAAAAGGCTCATTCCCAACTTCATTCATAGTTTATAATCTAAATAAGTATCTATTTTTCTTTCATCTAATGTATGTACTTGGTTTTTAATGGTTGTAATGGCTTAAGGTGGAAAATATCTCTCTTGAATAGAATATCATAACTCTATCTCTCACTGTCATCAATTATAGTTCATATTGAAGTTGTATCTCATGGAATGGGAAATTTACACTATTGAAATAACTAACCAGTTATGTCATCTATTAGCATTAACTTCTTAACTAACTGACCTTGCACTTAATCCATTCATAATCAAATTATAAATAATTCATACTATAACAAATTGTTGTGTATGTTTTCTCCTTAGTATTGAGCTTTTCCAACTTTGGTGCATCTTGAGTTGATAGCTCTATTGAAGAGTAAGTCTATGGTTATAGCATGAAAGGATGGTTTCATGATAGAGTAGCTTAGTTGACCGGTCTTTACAAAAAACTATGTTAATCTTAACATATTTACTTATGGATTCAATTATGCCTAATTTCTAAATCTTTCTTTTTAAGTATTGGACTCTATTCTAGTTCCATGGAGTAATTCTACTCTAATTGAATTTGTTGGCATACAACTTCAATGACTTGTTAGTTTACTTGACCTGATGGTTGATTGGCTCTACTAATTAGTTGAATTGTTCGAGAGTTGAATGAGATTGATATTCATGAAGATGACATGGTCTTTCATTAGATTTATGTTGCGAGAATTTGTTGGAAATCTTGTGAGTATTGCATGATGAAGCGCTAATATCTATTGTTTTGTAGGTGCACTAATAACATTTCTTTGGTAGCTAGAAATGATTCTTGACAAGTGTGACATAGTCAAGTGTATTTCCTTAGTTGACCCATCTCAAGGGTTGATTAACTTGACCAATTCATCAATTTGATTTAGTATTCGATTAACTTTTTTTTTATTTAATCAACTTAACTTAAAGATGACCAAGTCAACTAAATTGATTTATGATTTACCAATTCAATTTCTTGTTTAATTTTATTCATAAAAATTTGGCCCACCTCTATATTTAATAATTAACGCACCTCTAGGGTCTTTCAACTGGTTTATTCAACCTATATTTAATAATTAACTCACCTCTAGGGTCTTTCAACTAGTTTATTCAACCTATCTTGATAGTTTTATAACACACTATATTAATCTATCTTCATATTTTATGTCACACTAAATTAATCTATCTATAATTTTATGACTATATTTGTCTAGGACTATATTTGTCTGATTAGCTTAGTCACTAACTGACTAGCTCTATAAGAAGCATGGAATTTTTTTTGTCTTCTATGATATTTCTTTGTTATTGACCATTAAAAATGTTGTGATGATTAATACATTATTTACTATCCTTCTTTATTATTTTCTCCATATATATAGTGCATGAGCTCACCAATTACATTGCATATACGCTTTATTTTGTATTAGGACAAAGCAAACTGATTACAAGTTGGTGTAGTCGACTACTCAAATGACCTTTCTAATTGGGTTAATGAACATATTTGAATTGACGCATTTACTTGTTTAGATTGATTTTTTAGATAGAGAGGAATAAAAGTGACTAAAATTATATGTACTCGTGCTTTTAATGGTTTAATGGTTGATAAAAAAATAATTTGGTTACATACCGGACAACTATAACTTATTTGTTCATATAATTTTGTTTTTAAATAACTTTTAATAGATTTAAGTGATATATCATATATATAATATATATATATATAATTATTTATAATATATAAAAATTAAATCTCAAATTTTTATTTTTAATTAATAATAATTAATTAAAATTTAAAAATCTTACTTCAACCAAACACACTTTTCAACATCTCCCTTAAATAGATCTGTTTTTTTTTTTTTTATTCTGTTACAAATGAACAATATCCACCAATGTCCCGGATAAAATTCATTTGATATCTGTACATATTCTTGATGAATCAAAATGATAACCAGTACCATTCATAACCTTCAACACTCTGTACGTCCAAACATGACCCTTTATGCGGTGGAAGTATGTCAGCATGCTTTTCTAAACTGTTGCTTCTTTTAGCATAATAGTATCAAAAGTGAAGTTGGCCATGTTTAAGGTGGGGTTCTGGTAAGTTGGCACATCGGTTTTTGTGTGTATGTACATGTGAATATGAAGAGCGACGAGGGGGAGATTGTCCCCTCAAAATAAAAACACATACATTGTCCCTATTCTTGTGTTCGGCTTGCAACAACAGTGGATTAGATGATCTCGAGAGCACTTGGAGCAGAAAACAAAGGCCTAACCAAACGAGATATCATCCGAGCGAATGCATCGACGAAATCAGGACGTAATGGCCCGCAGTTTGGCTAGAACTCCTACGAGAGGAGTGTTAATATATGTTGCAGGTTCAAGTTTGGTGGAATCGGACCTGCAATCTTCAAAACGGTCATGTCGATCTGGTCCGCCAACAACTGCCCCTACTAACAGATTTGGATTGGATGCATTTCTGCTGTACCACTGCATGAATCCCGCCACGCACATCGATGGTGAGCCAGTACTCGTGCTTTTTGTTGAGAAGTACTGCATATCAATGGACGCGCCTCTGTGATGAGCCTGGTTTGGATATTTGTTGCTAAATCCTACCATGTATGATATACCCAGCGGATTCTTACCCAGCAAATAATCCACCTGCAAAGCCGATTAATAGTCAAGGTGTTAGAATTTCTTTCAATATAACCACAGTACCATGGCGATTAACTGCAGTAGAAAAAATTAGGAACCTCAGTACTTGTGACAATATAAGCGCACATGCATTGAGACATACTTGCTGTTTAGCGAATGACATAAGATCGCTTGCTTTAAAGTGATAACCTCCACATGCCAGAGTTTGCCCGTTAGCTGACAGTAAATCGCTATATATTGCAAGCAAGAACGCAGCGCTGGTAACATATTGGGTATTTGCGCCATCTCTAACGTACAGCAAACCACCTGCACATTGGACAATTTCAATGTCAACAAACACATATAATAAAGTATAAATTTTCAGGCACATTGGATTTTTGTAAGAATATATAAAGTAAGGGTTAAATATAGATTTTTATGGTTTAATATGAGTTTTCACAACATATATGGATTCAATATTGTGAAAAGCCCTGATATGGATTCAATATTGTGAAAAGCGCTGATGCTATTATATTGTATTGAGTTCACAATTTAAATTTATCGTTCCAAAATTTCTAAAAATTATAAAGATAAACTATTAATTTTCAAGCTTATTTTTATTTTTATTAAATAAGCAATCATTAATTTATGAGAATTATTTGGGATAGATCGAGGTTTAAATTTGTCTATTGTTATTGTAAACCCTACCGCTCTTAACAGAGAGTGGAGACTCTTGGTAAATGGGATGTGTGGTTGAGCAATTTCATGGAACTAACATGTTTCTTATAGAAATTAAAAGCTAGTGAAAGAAAATTGATATTGATACTACTAATATAACATATTATAATAGTATAGTTAATCATGTTAAACTGTATGTTTTTAGAGCATGAATTTGGTTAAATCATTATTCAAATGTTTGCATTCGTTCCTGAATGTAATTCTATTGCAAATGTTCGAATATTTTGAAAAATGAAGAATATAAATACAATGAAATATTTGACTTTGGACTTGGCTCATGTCTTTCAGATTATACCATACTATTCCAAAATCACCATCTTACATTAGGTTTTTAGACTTCGAATGTGATTTTACCAATAATTCGAAAAGTGCGATAAAATTAATGTAGAGCAGGTTTATTTATGTCGATTTCAAAGGTGGATCCCTTTTAAAATTCAATACAAACAAAGAAAACAAGCTGCACGATGATGGGTATAGAACTCACCTGGAGTCCTAAAAACGGAAGAGTATGGAGTCCCTGGAAGTACTGAACAGACAAAGCTTTCTGCCTGACTTTTGTAGCCCGCAAATTGATAATCGCCCTCGAAATATAACTGCACCCAAAATGCAATCATCATTTGCGATGAGAGTCGAAATTAGGATTTGTATGAACTTTTACACCAAATATTCGGTGAGTTTAAATGATCAATATATACAATGCCTAAGATATGTAATATTGGCTTACATTGGATAGCAGTACTTGAATTCCAGCATATTTGAGATCCCAACTGAACTCATTCACATATACATTCTCTGTGTTACTGTGTATGTAATTAGAATATATCGGTGATTTTGTAGCCAGGTAAAGCCAGGATGCTGCCCAAAGAAGCTCGTCCTGTTAGAGAAAAATAAACAAAGCTCGTCAAGAAACATATTAAAATTCCAACCCATATAAAAAGCACTCACTGTTTTGGATACTTGCCTTATAGCCCGAGTAGGAGCAATAGAAAGGACATTCACCCTTGTAGGTACCTCTGTTGGCATCGGCAAATCCAAAAACCTGCAACACAAGACGGATAATTCAAAATCCTGAATATATATATGAATCGACAAAGACTTCAATGATACTGTTACCATCAGTTGACTGCAAAAAGCTATTTACCAGGGCTTCATTACATACCAATTGAGCTCTCGCAAGGAGTCGGCGTGAATAACGATTATCAACTCCTCTAAAGACAATGGATGAGGCAGCCAGGGCTGCAGCAGTCTCTGCTGCAATTTCTGTTCCTGGATTCTGCCCATCAACCTTGTAAACAGTTCTAGGAGTGTCCATCACTTCTGGTCTCTCCCAGCAATGATGATCTGCCACTGGATCTCCCACCTGATAACAATACAAACATGCTCATTTTCTAACATCAACCATAATTGAATTGAATCTGGTCCTGTTTTCACAAATGCTAGTTCCATGTTCATTTTTGGCCATTGCTGGTTAGATAATAAATACCTGAACCCATAATTGATTTGGAGTAGCGCTGGCCTTGAGGAAATAGTTTGTACCCCATTTAATGGCGTCCCGCACATGTACAATCTCCCCTGCTGCTTTCAGTTCTTTTTCGTAGTGAAACGCTCCCCAAGCGAGAACAGTTATAGTGAAGGCCATGGGAAATCCATACTTCACATTGTCCCCAGCATCGTAGTAACCACCAACTAAATTAACCTGTAAAACAATATTGGTATTAATACATTATATATTCAATCGTAAGGACATTAACATGCCTAGTGTAATTGGAAACTGTGAATGAATATACTTAATTACATTCTGTAAGCGTCCATCGGCGAGACCAGAATTTCCCCTCCATGTTATACGTTGATTCCTTGGGAGTATTCCAGAGCGTTGAGCTTCTAGAAACATAAGAGACTTGGATAGAGCATCGCTGTAATTAAAATCACCATGCACGTAACTCCAATCAATAAGTGCAACCAGCCACAAAATCAATAACATCGATGGCTTCATCATACTTTGATTTACTAAAAACACTACAGTTTACTGCAACAATGAATTTATCGATCCAACCTCGGCCAGAAATGTGGTGTTTTCAAAATGGAATGTATAGTAAACATAAATACTTGAATGCCTGCGTAAGATGAAGGGTGAGCGTGGCTGCGGATCGTTGCTTCGGAATTGTGGAGGTCGAGTGGACTTGTTTTGTGGGAGAAGAAAGCCGCCCGGTTGCACAGATACGCGACTGCATTCTTTATTGTAATTATGGTAACTTTCGGAGACTGTTTTGGACTAGATAGGGCGGATCCTTCCGCCGAACACATCTTCCAGACCTAATAATAGGTCGCCAAGGGAATCCCGTAAATAAATTAAAGTTCAACATAATCTTTGGAAGTCAAAAAGCTTGGCTTACATTACAAAACATTTCACAATATTCCCTAGTACGGTATTTCGAAGGCTGGGGTCAAGGTTTTTTATAAATTTTAATAAATTTTTATATATATATCATCTTGTGGCCGCAATGCGCGTTAATAACCAGGAACGTCTATCATTCCGCCACATCGTGCCATACGGCAATAAAATACCGGCTTTTTAGGGCCGATGGCATGCTGTGTAAAATTCACTTAATAAATGTTGCTAGATACGTGCTACAGGTTATTTTGTTTTTGATTTTGGTAAAAAGTTTTAGTTTAAATTAGTTTTCAAATTTTTGAAATGATATTAGGAAGTTTATTACAGTATTGATTTTTTTATTATTAAATTAAATATTTTAAATTGTTTTAGTTTTAATATCGTTTAAAATTGAATTATAAAATATAAATACTAATATTATAATAATAATGGTCATTATAATTTTATTGCATGTAATATGTCCACCTAATTTATTAAAATTATAAAATTGCATAATAATTGATTAAAAACAAATGTAATTTAAAATTTATTGATGATGATGTTGATGATGGTTAACGTCTACTGAGACCAAATTTTGGTCTATCGGACCTAGAGAAGCAAATTATTTATTTTGATTTAGGATTCTATTCCTATGCTCAAAAAGCTTGGAGAGAAGCCTCCCAAGCTCAATATAATTTTGACATTGTAAAAGGCTAGGAAGGCCAGTGTTGCAACAAAGATTGTGAAACTAAGATCTAATGTGGTTGTACGAGGGGCACTCTAAGAGGAAGTGGTTTTCATCCTCGATGTTCCTATTCTCACATATATGGCAGATCATTTCCATCCATGGCGTTTTAGGAACTTCCCAAGGACCTATCTCACTATGGAGCTCATGAGAATTCGTTCTAATCTTTGCTATATTAATTTTTCTTCTTTGAGCTAGTTAAAATAGAGAGATACTTTTGATCTTCTAGGGTGGGGTTGATGACCTTCTTATAATAACTTAATTTTCTTTTAGCCGCTAAATATTTCTCACACCACATTTTTTCTTTGAACTTAGAAGTAACAATATCTTTAATGTTATTTATGTTTTGCAATGCATCATTCTCGTTGATCTCCCAATAGTTTAACCAGGCCTTGTGTCTTTATGCCACCCTCGATTAAGCCTTAGGTGGTTTTGGCTGGAATTTAAAGCTAGCTTAGGAAGTCTATGATCGTCTATGTTATTGAGTTTGTGCTTATACAACAGAAACCTAATCATAGCTAGGCTCTCAATAGGGGAAAGACCTGCTTCTATAAGGAGAATAGGATAGGGTGTATTACTTTTAATTTTCAGGTTATAAGTTACAAAACGCTTCTGGATTTTCGTCTCTCCTAAGCTTTCCATCTCTGAGATCGCTTCTAGTAAAGGAACCAAGCTCTCTTAAGCTTTCCGTCTCTGAGAATTTAAGGCGAGATCCTCTCACTAGCTTTGGGGAGAGGCGATCTCACAGTAGCTAGTAACCCGCAACCCATTGCTAGTGCCATTTTAATCTTCTAGGTGGTGCCATCTTAATCTTCTTTGGGAAAGGGGTGCGTGGGGATTGTGTCTGGAACAAATTACTGTGTTATTGCAAGTTTCATATATTCTTGGGACTACTATTGCAAACCCTACATAAATCTACCACAGAGATCGCATCTAGCGAAGGAATCAAGAGGTGGCTGCCAACAATTAGGGTGGTATATTGCCCAGCTCGAGATTGAGAAAATAGAACCATCATGCGGGGTCTGAGGACAAGGAATTGGGATATAAGCAGGTTGTATACTCTATTCCCGCGGTTGGAACACATCCTCACACCCAACAAGAGGAAATATTACTGATTGGCGTAAGCACGGGATGTTGAGGTGGCCTTGAGGGCAAAGACATAGTAACATCAACATCGATCGCAAGCATGACACAAATCGTTATTCAGTAGTAAGTATATTCGAGGGACTGGTGTTGGCCAGTGGATAAATTATGGCCGAAAATAAATAGCATAGCTTGCTATAGGGAATTAATTATTTCTTTGTAGCTGGGTTCTAGATCTAATCTTCTCCGGCTAGATCTAGATCTAATCTTCTGCCTTATTTATCTGTGGCTGGGCCTGGACTCCCACGCTGTGTTTCGGTACTTTACACTATCTCATGTTGTGGGGTTATCAAAGGCAACAACCAATTTCATAGACAAACCACCTATTCAATCTTCTGCGAATAGATCTAGATTTAATCTTCTGCCTTATTTCTCTGCGGTTGGGTTCTAGATCTAATCTTCTGCAGCTAGATCTAGATCTAATCTTTTGCCTTATTTCTCTGCGGCTGGGTTCTATGGGCAAGTAAAATATGGCTCTCAGCTTCGCAAAAATAGCTGTTGGCTCAAATCCTTCCGCTTCTGGAGGGAAAGCTCCTGCCCATATCGTCAGTGAAGCCCCATCTCCCACTATCCAGGTGGTCCAAGCCTCACTCGATGAGGCTTTGAATTTTTCTGAAAGTGCCCTAATATGTCGGTTCAATGGTTTTTGGTCGCGGCTGACAGCTTTCCACAATTGGATCTTGAAAATATGGAAGCTTGTCATTTTTGATGAAATTAATATCTACGACCTGTGCTCGGGGTTTTTTTATAGTAGATTTTGAAAATTCTAAAAGAAGACAATGTATTCTAGATTTCAGCCCTTGGTTTTGGGAAAACTTAGGCCTATTCATGAAGCCATGGAACCCATCATTCGATCCCTCAACAACAGTCATAACCTCAGCAGCTGTTTGGGTGAGACTGCCAAGCCCACCCTTGCATCTCTGGAATCTTTCATCGCTAAAAGCCATTGGAAATGCAATTGGGAAATTTTACTACAAGTGCCCAGAAATAGAGGAATATGTCAGAACCACCTATGCACGCATTTGTGTGGAAATGGACTTTAGCGCCAGATTCCCAGCTGAAATAAGCCTAACAAGGAAAGACTATGTGTGGAACCAGAAACTCGATTATGAAAATGTCCTCTTCGAATGTCAATCTTGTTTTAAAATAAGCCATCTAGCCAAAAAATTCCCAAAAGCCTCCTAGAAAAATTCTTCTAGAAAAACCCACCACAGATCTACATGGTGGGAAGGAGCACAAAAAGAACACTACACTGTCATCAAAGAAGAATACTCTGAATCACAAGAAATCGGGCAAGAAAGAAACAACTCTCAAGATATGCAGGAGATAAGGATATTAACTCTTCCACCCTCCGGTATCCTTATCTCCCAGTGTTAAGTTATAATTTCACGTGTCTAGAGGGTTGTGACCATAAGCTCATTTTCTGGGGCTAAACCCTTTAACTGGGACGAGGGACAATTACTTTGAAATATCACTGCATAATGTGTGACCCTTTGGAACCATAGAACCACAACCAATAAATATTTTGGGACTTGGTGAAAGCAGGCCGGTTCTTAGTCAATTCACTGCTTTAGATATCAAAGATTTCAATCGACACTTTTAACTTTTGACTTGCGACACTACTTGTCTGTCGATCTCTGATGCATGACGTGGCCTGATCCACGTGGAGAGGGTATATGGGAAGGTCCGTGCCAAGGTTTTAACATAAAAGCCTTTGTTAAACCTTTTCCACCAAAGAATTAACTTTAAAAAATAAAACTTATATTCATGTAGCTGCCCCTCTAACGCACCAATAGCCCTCAGTCCTTTGATCTCTTTGTAACCATGGGTCAACCCGCACATCAGAGCTCCTCTATCAAAGAAATTCAATCAACGAACTTAATTTGATGCATTGATACTCCTCAAACTGCGAACTTCGATTTACAATCTGACATAATCCTCTGCCACGTGTCACCCTGTTTTGGCATCTTATGGCACTTGAAAATGTCATATCTGCATGCCATGTGTCCAACGTACATCCACGTCATGATGACATCAGCTACCACATGGCATATTAGAACTAATCATTGTTCAACATGTGTCCCTTATAAGAACCAATTGATGCTTGCCACGTGTCTCTCTAGAGGAGAGATAAAAGGACCGTCCTGCTTTGATTTTGCAACGGATTTCTTCGTTAACTGTTTTTTTGCTTTCCCAATGGTTTAAAATTGAAGGAACTTTCCCAACAGTTAAATCATATATCGCAACTATTATATCACAACATGCCCCGATTTACCATTTCACTGGTTGTTGATTGTGATATGCATAGGACCCCATTGACTCTCGATTATCGATATGTCCCATCGCCAATGTGCCTGATTAGCAATCGAAGATCGCCAATATGCTTCATTGTTGCGTTATGTACTGGACCTCCGATCACCGATATGTGATATCGCTGATTGTTGATCGTTGTTTCTCTCGATCTTCGCAACTTGCATTTTAAATATGCAATATGCGGGATCTGGGGCTCATACTTAAGCATTTTCCCTTTTTCTGGTTTTGAAGAGTAAACCTAAACTTGCTCTAACTTTTGATCCAGAAGTCAATTTTAAGAACTGGATATACCATTGGAACGTTGCTTCTGAGAACTTTATCATTAAAGTACCCACAAGATCATTTTACGGACATTTGATAAGAAAAAAAACCCTCCCAACCTTAGGTTGGTTTGGTAAATGACCCTTTTTACATGAAGACCTTTCAGACTTTGACACCTAGTGATTCATAGGCTAAAATTGACCAAAATGAATAGTAAGAGGCCAACACCATTGATTCCTATTATGGGACCCTAACATCAGCTCCAATGGGGTTTTCAGCCTCCTAGTGAGGTGACAAGAACAAAAAGAAGACTAGTAGCCCAACCATTGGGCAATGGAGTCAAACTAAAAGCCAACTAACTGCAAACTAACTGATTGACTTTAAAAGTAATTGACTGACTAAATTACATAAATGAAAACTTTAAAAGAAATAAGAAATTTGACAACACATCACCAAAGTCTTAGGGCCTTCTCCTCAGGCTTCAAAGCGTGATGATAGTTTTCTCCTGCTGAGAATATGTACAATCATATGATGTGATCCTTCTAGTGTAGCCAATCAAGTAAATGATTACTTTAATGAATTTTTCTCATACCTCTCATGAGCAGGCAGAAAAGATATGAAACTGGCAACCTAAACTACCATTGAAACTATTTACTGCAATCCACAAACCTAAGAAAAACCATTTTCCTTGATGACTGCAACAGGTTAGCAAAAGGGTCTTCAATATTATGAAGCATTACCCCATCTCGAAAGCCAAAAAAAATCCAATCACTCCCTTTGTTTTAGCCACTAGCTTATCAACAACAAAAATTCCCACATCCATAGGGTCTTCAAATGTCTACTCTTCTTCATAATTTCACTGCAATTCTGGGTGGCTATCACCTGGAACATATTCACTATCTAAAGCCTTTATGCTTGAAAATTCAATATTCTAATTTTCAGAAACTTCTTCTTGAAATAATAATTCAAAAAATGAATGGGCTAAAGAAAATCTCAAAAGAATACCCTGATCCTCTTCTTGGTCACTTAACAATTGGCAAGGTTGAATAATATACCCACCAGACTCAGGAGAAAAGACATGAGATTCATCATCAAGAGTACAATCTGCTTCATTTTCAGCGAAAGAAGAAACCTTTGTCCATTGTTAATTTTCCTGTATACCTTTATCCTTACCATGATCATACAAAAAATTACAAGCCTTCAACATATTTTCCTGTGAAATTTGGGATGAAACCACTGTTGGACAAGACAATAAATCTGGCTGCCAAACTAAGTGTCCATAACTCTTGTTTTCTGATTCATAGCTAGCTAAAGGAGGAGAAATTTTACTGCAGAAATCCTCCAAGTAATCATCTATTGGATGATAAAAAATCGAAGAAGGTTGCTACAATAGTTGACTCAAGGAGTCTTCAATGTAATAAGTAACAAGGTCCTCAACTATATAAGAAGGTTGATGCCAATTTATGCTAGCTTTAGCTTGCTTTTCTGCTTCCTCAATGATCTTATAATTTTCTTTCATTAATTCAAATGAAGAAAAAGACAAGGGTAGAGAGTTTCCATCATCTAACTCATTGTTTTCCTCATGTTTGATTTCAAGACTATGAGATTGATGACTTATAACACTATGAAAGTTCTCTTTTAGTACTTCAAATGGAGAAAAACACAAGGGCAAAGTTTCTTCATCTGATTTGATATATTCTTCATGTTCTTCATTGTCGTATTCAAGTGAATATATAAAATAATCAGTATGTAGCTCACGTTGACATGAATCAACAATCTTTCCTTCTTCTGCAAAATCTACTTGGAAAGGAGGACTTCTTTGTTCCTTCCTAATAGTAGGTTTGTTTTGCGAAGTGAATTTTTTCATCAACCTTTGCATGATTTTCACTAATTCATCTAGCTTATTGTCTAATGATGGAGGAAACTCTTCCTCAACCACTCCTCTTATTTCAGCTTCCATTTTTGCCATTTTGATCAGTAGATTCGCTTCTATATCAACAACATTTTTTGCATTTCTTCCAAAGTTGCTAGGTTTATTTCCCTTAATTGATAAGCTACCTCTGCATAAAATCCATCTAGATAGTGAAGTAAATCCAATCCCAAGGGAGGATTTATGCCTGTTGGGATGGAATTGTAAACCTTATTGAATCTAGTTGAAAAATATTGGACTGATTCTCTCGATTGCCTCTCTAGATTCATAAACTCAGCCATAATCTAGAAATAGTTCATTTTGACCTCCCATCTATCAAGGAAAGTGTGCTCAAACTGTTGAGGATTAAAAATACTACCTATTGCTAGTCCTCTATACCATTTCCTAACCTCTCTAGCCAGGCTTTGGGAAAAAGCCTCATCTTAACATCATCAAAATCAACTTCTTCAATATCTACAAAGTCATTCATTTTGTCTATGTGTTGTTGTGTTGTAGTGGATCCAGTGCCATAAAATTGAGGCAACCTTTGATCATAGTTATATGTTAAATCATGTAAACGAGATTACAGATCTAATGGATCATATTGGGCAACAACCATGATTTTGGTTTTTTGAGATGGAATTGTAATGATTTGACTATAATTATCATTTGGGTCTTGTTCAATATCACTAATACAATAAGGAGATGTATTTTCAGATACGTAGTATTCATTCATATACAATAGATGAAGGAAACTCTTTTTTACATGCTCAAATAAAGACAAGAGGTATCTAATGTGAAAGAATAAATTTTGTTATAAAAAATTGAAACTTTGATACCAGGTCCTTCTGAAATATCCTTCCATTCTTCTATCAACAAATCTCATCCTCCAATGGATTCTTTGAATCTGAATGTAATAATGATTGGAATCGCCAGGTGAATGTTTCAGCCTTCTTGTGTATGATCATTGTTCACCATCATCAATGAGATCTAAAATTTGATGATAGTTCTGGGGAATATAAAAACCTTCGAGTTTGATCCCCAGTATGGTCGCCAGAATTTTATCACTCTGTAATTTCCCTAGGTTGAGGAGAGAAACCCAGAGGTAACCACAAAACCACTTTTAAAGCTAGGATCTAGCCCTTCCAGCTTAAGAGAGGGATTTCTCTATATGATTTAGATTTCTACTTCATATTTAAGGGTAGTTATTTGAGTTCGAGATGGGTTTTTTAAATGTTTGGTTGAAAGATGCAAGAAAATTCCATTGGGCATGGAGTCATGAAACTTTCGGTAATCAATCATAAAATGACAGAGTAGTTGTAACAAGGTAGGATAAACAAACTTTTGGACCTTATAGAGTGTTTTTGGGGTAAATAGGATGAATATGATTTGAGTTAAATTAAATATAGAGTATACTAGGATGAATTCTATATTTAACATCAGAAAGAAAACATGGATATTGCTAACAAGTCAGGGCAGAGTACACTTAAGAAAATTCAACCCTTAATCTTCTTGCAACAATAAAGAGGGAAAACCATATGGAAAATGAAGAGAGAAACAATTTAACATAAGAAATCACATCACCAATTGGCTGACATGGGAATTATGGAGCAAAACTCTTTGTAATTATGCAAATTGATCACTTTGAGTCCAATCCATGGCTTACATCAATGAAAGCCCTTTTCTTCATACATAATCCAACATAATCCAACACATTCCAACCCTTTCTAAGTCTCATTACAAAGTATTTATAGACTACCTATTGAATTGACTTCTAATTCCAAAAAGGAATTGATTACAAAATAATATCTAACAATTTATGGAAAAAATCATGAACAATAAACTAAAAATAAAAGACACACTAGGAAATAACAGGAAATCTGGAACTGCTGGAATATCCTTAGCCTTTAAATCTGGAGTGGTTGTAGTTGTTTTTGTACAAGCTGCGAGTTGTCCTTTCAAACTACCAACCCCCCTCTTTTCCATGTCATTCAATAATTGTCGACCCATCCATTTGTTAACAATTCATACTACCTTATCGAAGAAATTGGCGCTTTATTGTTTCAATGATACTTAATATCCCCTTGTGCTTGCTCCTTTGACACTTTATTTTATTATATAACTTGGCCAATGATTCTCGGGTCAATGCCGTATCAGCCCCTTTATAACGTAACTTAATGCAAAGCTCTGCTTTTGTCTTGGCTCCTTTGGCTTTAGCCCCATTCTCGCATTTCTTTACATAAGACAGGGATGTGACCATCAGCTTATCTCAGAAGTGCTTATCCCAGAAGTTCTCCTTATGCCTCCTTTTAAGATTTTCGAGATATTCCACCCTCTGAGATCCTTAGCTCCCAATGTTAAGTTATACTTTCACATGTCCAGAGGGTTGTTACCATAGGCTCATTTTCCGGGGCTAAACCCTTTAGCTGGGACGGGGGCCGATTCTTTGAAATACGCTACATAATTTGTGATCCTTTGGAACCATAGAACCACAAACAATAACTATTTCAGGACTTGGCGAAAGGGGGTCGATTCTTAGTCAATTCATCGCTTTACATATTAGAGCTTTCAATCGGCACTTTTAAATTTCGAGTTGTGACACTGCTAGTCCTCTGATCTCCGATGCGTGATGTTGCCTGATCCACGTGGAGAGGGGATAGGGGAGGGCCCGTTCTAAGGTTTTAACATAAAAATCCTTTATTAAACCTTTTCTGCCAAAGCTTTGAATTTAAAACATAAAACATATTTTCATGTCGCTACCACTCTGACATGCTAATAGCCCTCGATCCTTATAGTTCTTTGTAACTGTGGGCCATACCCCACAACAAAGCTCCTCTATCGGAGAATTTCAAAAATTGACGAACTTACTTTGATGCAACGATACTCCTCAACCTGTGAACGTTGATTTGCGATGTGACATAATCCTCTGCCATGTTTCACCTAGTGAGTGGTGACACGTATCACCCTGTTTTGGCCTCTTATGACCCCAAAAAATGTCATATATGCATACCACGTGTCCACCATACAACCATGTCATGATGACATCAGCCGCTATGTGGCATATTAGAACCAATCATTGTTCACCAATCGCTTCTCGCCACGTGTCTCGCTGCAGGAGAGAGAAAAGGACTGTCCTAATTTGGTTTTGCAACAAATTTCTTTGTTTTCCCGATGGTTTAACACTGAAGACACTTTCTCGACAGTTTAATTGCATATTGCAGCATGCCTTGCTTTACCATTTCGCCGATTACCAATTGCAATATGCAGAGGACCTCACTGATTTTCGATTGTCGATATGTCCCATCACAGATGTGCTTGATCGACGACCGAAGATCGCTAATATGCTTCATTGTTATTCTCTATATTGAACATTCGATCACCGATATGCGATATCGACGATTGTTGATCGCGATTTCGCTCTGACCTGTTGCTTGCCTCTTCATATCCGCGATATGCAAGATCCAGGACTCATAGTTAAGCATTTTCCCTTTGTTTTATGGTTTTAAAGAGTAATTCTGAACTTGCTCTAACTTTTGATCCAAAAGGCAGTTTGAAGAGCCGGGTATACCATTGGGAAGCTTCTTTCGAGAAATTTATCATGAAAACACCTGCAATATCATTTTACAGACACTTGATAAGATCCTGGTTTTGAGCTTAAAGTCTGGAACTGTTGTGGAGAGAGCTAGAGTGTAAGGCTTTCAAAGGTGGTGAAAGATTTGGATTTTTTTCCTGAGGGATTGGACATGTGTATCGTGGTTGATGTCTTTCACAATGGAGTCTTTCATCGATTCAACATCTTCCATTATGGAGTCTAAAGTCAAGGTCTCCCATTTCCTAGTATTCTTGGTCATTTTATTCTTCTATAATATAGAGTCTTGCGTTGAGGATTTTGAGTTTTCATATTTGGGTATGAAATTCCATCTTAAGGTTGTAGTTCTAGGTAGGGGGGTTCAATTTCTCTGTATGCATCCCTAGTCTTGCGTCACCATCTTCTTTCTGAATCTGGGAAGTTATCTTTTGTATGGAAAGAGGTGTTTTATAGTCAATGCAATATGATTTCTATAAGTTTGGAAACACTCTTGTGGATTCTGTTTATGGGGAGAGTTTTCCATACTAGAGATTGGGGCTTGTGGGTCTCTCTTTGTGTTTATTGGTGTCAGGGTTGACTCTCATGTAGAGGTTGTAAAGCCTTAAGTCCCTCTTGATGGAGTCTATGTCGAGTCTGGAATTTGTGTTCTGAGCTCCGTTGATGACTTGGTAGGATGGTGTCCTGGTCTTATCGTTGGTGGGTCTAGTTTATTTTCTTGTTTCTTTGCAAGAAGAGGAATTCATAAGAGTTTTCTGAGGTGTGTTCTTGGGATTTTATCCATGCTGCCAAGGTAGAGAATGAGATGTATATGGGGGGGAGGAGGTGGTAATGCTCCCCAGGTTCAGTGAGGAGCAAGACTCTTTTCTCGTGACTCAACTGCCACATATTTCAATGCGGTTTTGCTAGAGATTAGGAAAGAAATTCAAAAATTGGAGACAGAAGTTAGGATTGAAAGGCAATCTTATTTAGATTTAGAGATTATGGAAGATATGTCAGCATGGGTTCCTCACCCTAGTCACACTAGGGGAAGGAAGGAGCAATACCTGAACTCGGTGGGTTTGCATTGGAAAATGAAGACCCTCTTGGGTTTGGTCTTGGAAGACAATCAAGTAGAAAGATATAATGTATTTACATCTTTGGAAGACATTAAAAGGATTCTCAAGAACCAACGATTATGCCTATACATAAATAAATCTCGCTTGGCACATGTAAAAATCCATATTACTTATGAATCAAATAATGGAGATTTGATGGACCCTCTGGGTTCTAGTGCGAGGGTACCTGCAACTACCTCCTCTTTGGATAACAATTAATGCTCAAGTTGGATGGCTTTTCAATGTGGAAGTTTTGTGTTGCTTCCACCTTTAGCCCATGTCTCAGGGTGTGTATGTTTGATTCCTTGTGGTTTGTTTTTGGCTCGTCTTGTTGCAAGCATTCACCTTTTATGAAGGCCTGGAACACTGATGTCACTATGGCATGTCCTGGTGTTTGTATTTGTTTTATCTTTTGTGTGACAAATTTTTTTATGGTCTATTTTATTATGGCTTCTCTGCAGATTTGCTAGGTTATTTACGTGCCTAAAGGCATTTCAATATATATTGGCTAAATGCTTCTTTTGTCAACCTGAGAATTTATGTTATGTAATTGCAAGGTGTCAGCCATGCCATCATATGGGTATTCTATATTTTTTTGTTGGCTGGCAATGTAGTGGAATGGGGGGTAAAAAATCTGGTTGCTGGCCTCGACACTTAGTTATGTTGTGTCTCCTCTGGAGTGGGGTTTACTAAAAAGAATTAGAGTCTGTGTTTTTAGAGATGTTGAGTAAAGTGAATCGATCCCTTAAAGGAGTAGTTTGGAAAATCTATGTATCCATATTTTATTGATTAATACAAAAGCTTCAATTCAATTAAAAAAAAAATCACACGACATTTTCATAATTTCAGGCTATTTAGTTTGGTTACTACATTTTTTTAATAAAAATATTAATAATTATTTATCTA
>APFE031083225.1:86851-128010 GCA_000404065.3 Pinus taeda | reverse complement strand
GGGGGGGTGTTGATGATGATTATTTGGAGTCCCCCCCCCTCGCGGGGGATCAGGGGCAATGCCCCCGAAGCTAAAAATAGATGTAAAATTGCCTTGTAAAATGTTGTAATTTCGTAGTCAATTTGGGTCGTTCATTAGGCAGAGATCTGACAATAGAAGTTATATTTAATTTAGGGTTTTTTCCCCTAGAAGGCAACCCCTCACTATATATGAGGGAATTGTATTGCATTTATGTAGATATGTATTGTGAGTGAGGAAAGAGAAAGGACATTGAGAGCGAAGAGGGAATTACAATGGATTTGTTGTAGGTTGTATCTATTCATTTTGCTGGATAATATAAAAGGAAGGACTAGTTGTTTCTCCATGGACGTAGCCCAAACTGCGTGAACCACGTATATTTGTGTCTCTCTTGTTTTATGTGTTTTCTGTGTTTATATTTCTGCAATATATTTTATGTGTTCCATTGCTCTGTAATATATAATTTTCTAACACAATGCACCTGAGTCCAAGTACCACATGCTCCTCATCTCTATGTTGGCCATGCATGTAATGAGAGTAAATTCAAGCTCGAACTATGAATCCAAAGCTTCACCTGCTAGTCCTCTTGGGGTCTTCTTACTTGTCTTCTTGTGTGGACACTTGGTGGCATAGTTCCTAAATTCAAGATAATGGAAGCATTTAATTTTTGACAAGTCTTTCTTCTTGCCCCCTTGACTGGATTCTAGTTTGGATTTGGATTTCTTCCCTTTTCCCTTCTTTTCCTTTCCAACCAATGCAAAGTTTTGTTCATCCTCACCCTTGGATGAAGTCCCGTCTTTGATATTTTTCCTTATTTCCTCCTATACCAAATGGGACCATAATCACTCCCAACTTGGTAATTTCTCCCTCTCATTCATCGAATCTTGATAGCTATGCCAACTCTTGGGAAGGCCCCGAAGCAATAGGGCTACCAAGTCTTCTTGAAGGACATTAACACTGACCCCACCAAGTTCATCACAACATTGTGTAAACCTGCTCAGATAGTATGGAATTGTGTCATTCTTCTGGATATTGATACTTCGAAGTTTATCCTTGAGTGCCAACTTCTTGTGGTCACTACTATTCTCGAACAATTTTTTCATTTCTTTCCACATCGTGAATGGAGTTTCTTTTCCATGGAGATTGGAGACAATATGATCATGTACTCCCTCTAATATGGTTCTCATCGCCTTAGCGACATCTTTCTTCCACTGAGCAAGGTTCTGGGCATCAAATGATTAAGGTTTTGCAACATTTGTCTTGATGTATTATGGCAACCCATTGTCATCCAACACTACCTCCATGTGGTCCTTGCATGCAACAAAATTAGATGTTCCTTCCAAGGCATACTCTAGCCTTATTCCATTGAAGGCCATCTTCTCAGCTCTGAAGAAATCTTGCTACACTGATCTTCAAATTCAAACCCCTAAGATACAACTTTGAATTTCCTGCACTAATGTGAATCCAACTATGATACCATGTGGAATTAAGTTGTAGATTTACAATTTCTCATGAATTTTTAATCAAAAATGACAAGACACAAATCTACACTAATGCTCTGCGGAAATTATTTCACAATTTATAATAAAAATTTCAGGCATGCAAGAAGGAATAAAACACATGCAACAAGTATTTTTATCTAGGGAAAGCAATATGTTAAAAACCCCAATGCCTCTTCCATTAATCAAATGAAATAGATATGTATTACTATTTCTTTTCTCCACTGAGCTCACCCTACAAGTGCACAACTTATCTCTTTTCTCACTGAAGGCCTTTGACCCTGACCTAGTCAAATTTTTCCGCGACTTGAGAATTTATTTCCTTGCGCTGTTCCTTGAGGAATTATCCCCTAATATTTTGGAATTCCCTCAATTAAATTGTGCAATTCCTTTAGGTTGATCATCTGACTGTATGTAACACATGTACACTCAAGACTAGTCTACAATTGATGTTACATTGCCTTGGAATCTCCACCACAACTGGGTAACTCAAATTATCTACATGCACTAGTTATTTTTGGGTTGAATGATCAGTTAACCAGATGATCACTGAGTTTGACTGAAGTCCCACTGCTTAACTGACCTTCCACTAGTTCCTCCAAAATTTGGAACTAGTTTAACTGAAAACAACTTGAGATAACTCACCTTGATTGCTACAAATTAGCAATTACACATGCATAAATGAACTCTAACTCCTCCAACTCGAATTTACTGAGTAAATTGGGTGACACAAGCCATATCACATAAGTTAACATCATCCAAGTTGGTTGCTGATGTGGAAATTCAAATTTTCTCAATTTAATCAAGGCAAAATCAAATTGAGAATTTCTTGCTGCATTTTTCAACAACATGTGAGAGCAAGTGACTTTGACATTTAGAAACTAGGAAGAAGACTTAAACACTTAGCACAACGTCAATCAAAAATTAATTAATCATATCACGATAAATCGTAAGATCCTCGGTAGGCTCCAAAATTCAAGTGTAGGAAAAATTTTGGAGAGCGTTGTTTGCAATGACAATAGAACCTAGTTGTGCATTTAAACCAATAAATCAATTATTTCGTTAGGATTTTAAGTGTTTGGTGGTAGGTTTGTAGAAATTTAACAATTATGTACTTACATTTCATTCTCAAATTAATATGGATCATTCCAAATAGCTAGAGCATTGAGGTGACTATAGATCCTAATAATGCAAGCGTGTGCAAAATGAAGGCAAGACATATAAGTAACAATCTTATGCAAATCGAACACAGAAATGACATGTGGGAGAGAATAAGAGAGGATCATTAACAAAGACCTAAGATGTCACTTAAATAGATTTGGGGACAATCAAGGATTACACTTAAAGGTTTTTTAGGGAAATTCCCTCCATGATCTCATGTGGCACAACATGAGCACATTAAATGATGGAGAAAATCACAATACACTTCACATACTAAAAAAGTTAGGTAAAATGAAAGTTTGACCAAGTAAACCCCTTGGAAATCATTCCCAAAGATATTTAGGCTTAATGGAAACCAAAAATGGGTCATTCCCAACTAACTAAGATGAATTCATAGGTACAAAGCCCAAGGCTTAACCAAGTAACCTAGGAAATCTCCAAAAACAAGAATCCACTAGTGAAGCCATGTGACTAAAAGGTCAAGATGAAAGAGATAAAGGGGAAAAAATATCTCATCAAAACACAATGCATTACTTAGACATACCATTATGATGTGCCTAAGCTAATACAAAGTGGCTCAAAAGAAGGAAAACAAATACAAATAGGTTATCACAAAAGAAATGAAAAACCCTTATTATCATCGATAAGCTAGTCACATACTTCTAATGCACAAGAGATGTTTTCCACACTTACATATGAAAAAATATGTACATAAGAAACATGTAATGGAAATTCAATAAGCTACAACCTCTATATTTATCCCAAAATATAAAAAAAAAAATAGATACACATATATAAATAGATAAATGATGTTACACAAAGTATTGGAGTTTATGTTTGTAAACTATAAAAATGTGCCATTGAAACATAGGGTTATTACATAAATTGGTGATCTGAAAATGGGGCACTTAGGCTTCTTGTCTAATTTGCAAGAAACTCTCCCACTTCCAAAGCTTAAATATTCCCAAGTCTTATTGATTAACCAATGCGGAATTGATAATATGCTTGACAATATAGTGTATGCTTATGTTTGTTTTAAATTGTTCAGGTGCTATAAATTGATTTGCTTAAACTGATATAAAGCAAATAGCAACAATTAAAACAGCAGATACAATGCAACAATAAAACACACACAGAACAACAATATTAATTTGGAGTTCACCCAAAAATCTTGGGCTACGTCTCCTTGAGCTCTAATCAACTCGACTAGGCTCTCTGGGATTATAGTAAAGTCCTTTTACAAGCTCTCTAGCTCAACTCCATTGGTTTTACATAAAATCAATGGGTTTAGACACCATTTTATCCCTGGCTCTTGAAGCTCTCGGCTTTCTGGCTTTCGACTCTGGCTTTGGCTCTTGGCTCTGGCTCTTAGCTCTAGCTCTGGCTCTTTGACTTTGGCTTCTTTGGCTCTCTACAATTTACAGCCCTCTAGCTTTCCACTTGAACTCCACATGACTCCCTTCGTTGCTCTGTGCTTCAACTTTTTCTTTCTACATTGCTTGTTTTCGTTCCCTCTACTCAATTGAGCTCTCTCTACTCTCCTCTTTCCTTAGATTCTTACTTCCCTTTCTTTGAGGCATTATTTTGGCTTTTCAGCTTCCCTAGTTGTTTCTCTGTGTATCATCTTCACTCTATGGCTTTGCGGCTTTTCTGCTCCCCATCAGTTAGACTGGCCACCTAGCTCTGCAGCTCTATGGCTGTAGAATGCATCATTGCATGTAGAATGACTGCTTGCAGTGTGGCATGATGATTAGGAGTTGTTACAAAGGGATCGTGGCCATTTCTCTGGCAAAAACCCAAAAATTGGGAAAATCCCATTACATAGAGAATTTTCAAAAAATACACTATCGAGCATGATTTCTAGACCTGGAAATCCATTAAATCTCCCCTATAACCCTATCGAGTCCACCATTAGGCGTAAAATTGCATCGCTTAAGCATATCGGCTAAATTCCAAATATACGGGAAATCCCAACGAAATGGCTCATATTGGATTTTAAACATTATGGAATCAGCCGTTGGAATCTCATCAGGTCCGACCTTTTTATTGGCATTGCTCATCGCATCGACCCTGTGTATCAGGGACGACTGATCTCCCGATCTGCTGATTTCGGCGATCACAACGTCGCTCGGCCCAGGGTTTCGCCTTAGGCCCCATTGCATCGCTAACACCGATCTGCAGATTTCGACGATCGCAACGTCACTCGGCCCGGGGTCCCGCCTTAAGCCCCATGCCATCGCTGATGTCGATCTGCCGATTTCAGCAATCAGCATATCACATCGGCCCGAGGGTCCTTATCTCATGTTATATATGCAGGCCTACCTCCGACCTGATATGTCAGGGATCAGCAATCGGGGGTGGCCTCGCTCTCCGCTTAAGTCTGCCTTTGACCTCCTCTGATGCAATTTTTCTTCATAAGGAATTTTAGGCCATTTTTTAGAAGATTTCCCTCTTTTTCTAAAGAACAAAGGGCATCTTCTTTCTACCATAACGTTTGCATACTAAGTCCATTTTTGTCCATTCAAGTTGTATTAGATTCAAAATGAGACGATCTCTATAATGGGGCTAGTTCCAGGAACTTCCTTGGACTTTCATTTTTCCTTTATGAGGAACACCTAGACTTAGGAGTCTATCAAAAATCCATTTTGGATCATGCCTTCCCACTAAAAGAACTTTTGGTCTCCAAAAAACTGATATACTGATCTGAACAGTAAATGAGAGTGACTCACCCTCTTCTTTTAGCCTCCCTACACTTTCCTTGCATAGTGCCTCTAACCAAAGCTTTTGACCACTTCCCTTCTTGGATGGGCTAGTCTTCCTGGGAAGAACTGTCTTCCTCCTTGCCTTCCTACAAAACTCCTGTTGAAATGGTTATAGAACGTAGTTTGAGCTTCTCTGCCTTGATCATTGATCCAAGGTGGTTCAAACAAATGTGAAGTACATTTGCTCCACAAAAATTTCATTTGTACCTATTTGACAAGTTGTCAACAACAACTGTTAACAACAACAGAAATACGGACAATAACTGGATGGACTAAACTCCTGCTTCAACAAAAGAGATAGATTTCACATCTTGCGAACACCTCCATGTCTTACATCTGCATACAAATGATGGACTAAACAACAAGCCTACAAAACATGCCTTTAAGGCAAATGACCCTTCAAGTCAAGCATGTAGAAAGGGGCCATTAAGACTCTTTTCAAAAGATGAAACATTTCATCACTATCTCCATCTTGGAGACCAAGTCAACTTTCCTCAAGTCAACATTACATGTATGTTTACATCAAAGCAGTCAACCCTTCAAGTTAATTACACATACATGTTCAAATAAAAGGAAAACGTCAACATCCTTGTGTTCATGCACATCATGCTTATGCATGCATTTCATCCTTTAACTTTTGCTTATGCACACTGTACTTTTGAAGCTGAAATGAAATATAATGTTGTAGCAACAGAGTGAGTCTCAACCTTTTTCCATTCACCATCTTGGCAAAAACCTGCAACTTGCAACTCATCAACAAAGAAATGCAAATAGATGCATCAATAGACATGCAATCCTTAATTGGAAAAGAACTCTAACCATTTATTACCAATCTAGTTCAAAGGTCTTTCCTTTGTCTTCACATCAGCATCAACATGTGAATCATCATGAGACACATCATTCATGGAAACTTCCTTTCCATTTCTACCATCTTCTCTTTCCACTTTCTTCAACTTTTGTGGAAGCATTGTTGGATTCAAAGTCCAACACCTTTCAGCAAGATGCCCTTGCTTATGGCAGTGAGTGCAACACATGTGCATCCTCTTGACAACATGATTTGCCTTGTCCAATGGACCTTTGGCTCTTTGCTTCTTTTCCTTCGAAAGTTTCCTGTATGTGGCTATTCTCTTTCAACATCTAGAAACATGATGGTTATCCAAACCACAAAAGGAACATGCAATTCTTTTCCCATGCTTATGTGGAAATTTCCCATGCTTTGCAAAATCAAAAGGAATATGATTAGAACCAGATTTATACCTTCCTCTTTCACTTTTATTTCCTTCATGAGGAGCTGAAGCAAATGAAGAAGTGGCTCCCTTTGGAACACCATCAATCTCTTCAAGGCTGTCAGAGTTTCCGCTACTCTCTGGTTCAAGTGTGTGCTTCTGAACACCTGCATCCTGCAAGTGATGTTTCAAGCTATTGCATTCCTCTTGAACACAATCTTCACACTCTGCATTGCAACCCCTTCTTGGAGCTATTTCAATGGCCTTCATGGCAGCTTTGGAACTCTCTCCATAAGACTATCCATAGCCAAGACCCAAATACTTAGGCCTTTCCTCAACCATTATTGGTTCAACAATACCTTGTGCATGCTTTCTCAATCCCTTTCATTCATAGCCCATCTTGGACATTAGCTTGGAACCTATGCCTCTAGTATGTTTTTCAAAATAACCAATATAAGCATTCTTAGAAGAATTTGAAGACAAACTGGAATGGTTTACCTCTTCTTCAAGCTGATACTTGACCAAGGCTTCTTGGGAAACAAAGAGTTGTGACTCCAACTCATGCATCCTCTTCGGGTTCATATTTGCAATATGAAGTTGCCTCTCCATTTCCCGCAGTCTGTCAAAAAGCAATTGCTTCTCTTCCTTCATGGAATTCAACTGCTCTTTAAGTATGCTGCTTTTTCTTCTATCCTCATACATTTCTCTCACCTTGTCCATCATGATGAACAAGTCTTGCTTCATGTCTCCAACAAAGAGCCTTGTGATGGAGAAGGAATTTTAGGATACACTTGAGGAAGTTGTCATTATGCCAATGAACAAAGAACTTCAAACAAGATTAATAAAGAGCTTATTTCAACAACCTTTTGCAACAAACCTCTTATGCTCCAAGGATTTCCTTGAGGTCCTTTGGGATAGAAGGATGCCTTCAGCCCTTCTTCCTATTTGTCCTTCCTGGACTGAGCTATCAATAGCTTTCTTTTCACATCTGCAAACTCAAACAATAGTCAGTCTGCAAAACAATCATACAATCAACCTCTTGCTGTTCAAACATCTTTTAGACAAGCAGTCTTTTCTTTGTCAATCAAGCATTCTGATATAACCTTCTTTGAAGGTGGGGTTAACCAAGCTTAAACTCTAATACCACCTGATCTGAAAAAGGGGCACTTAGGCTTCTTGTCTAATTTGCAAGAACCTCTCCCACTTCCAAAGCTTAAATATTCCCAAGTCTTATTGATTAACCAATGCGGAATTGATAATATGCTTAACAATATAGTGTATGCTTATGTTTGTTTTAAAGTGTTTAGGTGCTATAAATTGATTTGCTTAAACTGATATAAAGCAAATAGTAGCAATTAAAACAACAGTTACAATGCAGCAATAAAACATACACAGAACAACAATATTAATTTGGAGTTCACCCAAAACACTTGGGCTACGTCTCCTTGAACTCTAGTCAACTCAACTAGGCTCTCTGGGATTATGGTAAAGTCCTTTTACAAGCTCCCTGGCTCAACTCCATTGGTTTTACACAGAAACAATGGGTTTAGACACCATTTTATCCCTGGCTCTTGAAGCTCTCAGCTTTCTCACTCTCGGATTTCACTCTGGCTCTTGGCTCTGGCTCTAGCTTCTTTGGCTCTTTGCAATTTATAGCCCTCTGGCTTTCCACTTGAACTCCAAGTGATTCCCTTGGCTGCTCTGTGCTTTAGCTTTTGCTTTCTGCGCTACTTGTTTTCGTTCCCTCTACTCAATTGAGCTCTCTCTGCTCTCCTCTTTCCTTAGCTTCCTGCTTTCCTTTCTTTGAGGCATTACTTTGGCTTTTCAGCTTCCTTGGCCATTTCTCTGCGTATCATCTTCCCTCTGCGGCTCTGCGGCTTTTCTCCCCGTCAGTTAGACTGGCCACCTGGCTCTGCGGCTCTGTGGCTGTAGAATGCATCATTCCCTGTAGAACGCCTGCTTGCAGCGTGGCATGATGATTAGGAGCTGTTACAAAGGGATCGTGGCCTTTTCTCTGGCAAAAACCTGAAAATTAGGAAAATCATATTACACAGAGAATTTCCAAAAAATATACTATCGGGCGTGATTTCCGGACTTGAAAATCTATTAAATCACCCCTATAACCCTATCAAGTCCGCCATTAGGCGTAATATCGCATCGCTTAAGCATATGGGCTAAATTCCAAATACATGGGAAATCCTAACGAAATGGCTCATATCGGATTTGAAACATTATGGAATCAACCCTTGGAATCTCATCGGGTCCGGTGTTTTTATCGACATCGTTCATTGCATCGGCCTTGTGTATCGAGGACGGCTAATCTCCCGATCTGCTGATTTCGATGATCACAACGTCGCTCTGCCTGGGGTCCCACCTTAGGCCCCATGCCATCGCCAATGTTGATTTGTCGATTTCGGCAATTGCAATGTCGCTCGGCTCGGGGTCCCGCCTTAAGCCCCATGCCATCGCCGATGCCGATTTTCCAATTTTGGTGATCGACATATCGCATCGGCCCAGGGGTCCTTACCTCATGTTATATGCACAGGCCTGCCTCCGACCCGATATGTTGGGGATCAGAAATCGGGGGTGGCCTTGCTCTCCGCTTAAGTCCGCCTTTGACCTCCTCCAATGCAATTTTTCTTCATAAAGCCTTTTAGGCCATTTATTAGAAGATTTGCCTCTTTTTCCAAAGAACAAAGGGCATCTTCTTTCTGCCATAACTTTTGCATATTAAGTTCATTTTTGTCCATTCAAGTTGCAGTAGATTCAGAATGAAATGATCTCTGCGATGGGGCTAGTTCCAGGAACTTCTTTGGACTTTCATTTTTCTTATGTGAGGAACACCTAGACTTAGGAGTCTATCCAAAATCCATTTTGGATCAACTAGTGTAGTAATATAAATTAAATCGTAGCAAAATAATTATTTTTCAAATTAATCTTAATCTTTGATTTATCAATATACTAAGAATATTCTAGAATATTTAAGTAAAGGTTAAATCACTACAATCCTTCTAAAAATTATTAATAATTGAGTTAAGTTTCTAGAAATCGTATTCCTCTGACATTTCCAAATTATTAATAGAAATATTCCCAAGAGCTCTCCCAAACTATGACTCTACTTGTGCAGTGAAAGGAGATTGTGCACAGAGAGACTTACAAGTGGTGGCATGGATATATTTGGAAATAGTCAATTCCAAACAAGTTAAGATGTTTTACTTCGGTGATGCTCCACAACAAAATTTTGACATGGAAAAACCTTCAAAAAAGAGATTTCTAGGGCCGTAATGGATGTGTTTTATGTAATCAAAAAGAAGAAACCACTAACCGTCTCTTGATATATTGTAATTTCACTGAGGAAACACGGTCTTTTATTCTGCAGTTTCTAAGCATTAAAAGATATAAAGAATCATCTTTTGAAGAAACTCTCTTCACTTGGGTGAAGAAATACAACCATCTTAGTACCCTGCCTATATTTGTCTCTGGGCAAATTTGGTTGTTAAGAAATGAGGTCATTTTCAAGGATGCTAAAATATATATCCCAACCTAAGTCTCCAAAATCATCTCCCATTTCAGGGAATATCTTAGAGAAGAGTTTTCCATACATATTACAGAATCTGCAGTTGGGTTTTTTAATGTGGCAACTCAAGGGAAGGTGTGTGGAGGAAAATCGTCTCCCATTTCAGGGAATATCTTAGAGAAGAGTTTTCCATACATATTACAGAATCTGCGGTTGGGTTTTTTTAATGGGGCAACTCAAGGGAAGGTGTGTGGAGGAGGAGGGTCTGGTTTTTTAATGGGGCAACTCAAGGGAAGGTGTGTGGAGGAGGAGGGTCTGGTTTTTTAATGGGGCAACTCAAGGGAAGGTGTATGGAGGAGGAGGAGGGATGATTAAGGTTTTAGAAAATAAATTTATCCATTATAAATTATAATTGGTCTTGGATTAGGGTCAAATACCAAGGATGAACTGATCACTGCATAGACTCTCGTGATACTTGCTGAGCTCAAAAACATTAATAATATTCACGTTCTGGATGATTCAAAATGTGTTGTAGATTGCTGAAAGGAGCCGCAGCTTGGAGGTTCTACATTTAGAACCATGGAAACTCAGAAATAAGGAAATAAAAACAAAGCTCCAAGCAACTCATAATTAATGATATAAAAACCGAGTTAAAAAAAATAGTTTTCAGAGAATTCAACTCCACATGGACACTCTCTCAAAAAGAGCTTGAAATTGGATCCAGGCTTAATTATTTCTGAAGATGTCATTGGCAACAAAATCCACAGCAGCCACTCCATTCCTATTGCTCTCCTGACATAAAGCACATCGTCCAATTTTGGTGACAGATAAAAAGTCTTCAGCGTTCTAGCTCCAAAGACCTCAGGCCAGCATTGACAGTTCTGGTTTTTTTAATTGTGTCCTCTAATGCATTCCTGTTTCTTGTGGTATTTTCTTGCTGTTTTCTCCTGTATTATCTAGCTGTTACAGGAATGTTTTTTCAGTAGTAATAGTTTTCTTAGACCAGTTTTTACAGCTTTATTAGGATTCAGGTATGTGAATCTTTTGTCCTCCCTCAGCCAGCTTTGAGATAACATCATCGATCTGTTCCTTCAATGGCATTTCCAGTGTTTTTTTCTGGGAAGCTTGCAATTGTTCAAATCTGTAATTTTTTATTCATCTTTATGAATAAGAAAAAGATATCGTATTGTATTACCCTGAAAAAAAACTGAGTCGACTTACAATGAATCCACTTGTGAAGATTTTGTTGTCAACCGACGTGGCTCATAACAAAAAACCACAGGAAATGAAATCCCTTCATTCTGAACAAATAAATTTTCCCTTCATTCAGATATTCAAGTACCGAAACCTTTGTGTATCTCCTCATTTTTTCCCCTCTAATTTAAACTCGTATAATAAATCCATGGTTTTATATATTTGAACCAGGTTAAAATAAGTTGAAAATATGATCCAGAATCGTCATTTTGACTCGTATAATAAATCCATGGTTTTATATATTTGAACCAGGTTAAAATAAGTTGAAAATATGATCCAGAATCGTCATTTTGTCAAAGTTAAAGGCGAGTTTATAATCTTTTCCATTGTTACAGCCATCACGTACCCATCTACTGATGCATTTAACACATCGGTAGGCTTTCATTTCTACTATAATAATTTAGGAAAAGAAATTACATAAATGGTTAAAACTATTTTAAGTTTAAATCATTTTATTGTAATAAATAAATTAGAAATAATTTTGGGTTCTGGAGTATGACTTAAAATTGTTTTTGTTGGCTAAGAGCTAGTGTTTTTTGGACATATGGAAATATGTTGGTTTTCCTTTGACATAAGGAAACAAGTTAACTGCTCAAGACCCAGAGGCATCTAGGATAAGTGAAACCCTACTCCCTCACTGACCACCGGAGGCATCTGGCATGAGTGAACGCCTGCTCCCTTACTGACCACTAGCTAGTTATTCCGGGTGGTGTGGTTTTGGTTTTCCTTGAATAAGGGTGACGAGGTAGCCTGCATTAACGGTTAACAGCCAGAGATTATTATCATGACTGCGGGTTTGACAACTGAATTATAACAAGTTTTCCCACCTATGAAAAAAATAGAAACAATTTTATACCCATAATTCAAATAAAATCTGCCAAACACAATGGTATATTATTGTGTAATAAACACAATATATTAGAAACAAATCTGTTTTAAGCTTTTAATCCATAAATCAGTTTTTTAGTATCAAATTTGTCAAATTAAATATTTTAATTTTTTTATTTATTCATAAATATATTTGTAAAAAATAAAATAAATTTTATTAAAAAATAATCAAAATAAATTATTAAATCTGAGTAATAAAATATATATAAATATTAAGTAGATATGGTAGATTCATCTTAAATTTAGATTTGCCAAGTATTGAGAAAATCTATCTTCCTAAACATAGAGACAAATCAAGTACTTAATTAAGATGGATCTAAACTAATACCTATATATTTGGTACATTCTCTATTAAATTTCTTTATCCTAAGCATTGAGACAAATCAAGTACTTAATTAAGATAGATTTAAACTGATACCTATATATTTGGTACATTCTCTATTAAATTTCCTTATCATGAAAAATGTGGACAAAATTTAAAACAAAAATAACCAGAAATTTAATGTCTACCAAAATGATAGATCCACCAAATAATTTATTCATGACTGTCACTGTGCAGAATCCAACGTACAAAGATATCATGTATAAGAAGATAATCTTTCCCACTGGCTATTTTTGGCAATTTGTCACAAGTCAACTGTCTCTGCAGGATTCCAATGGTCATTATTTAGGGCAACAATTATGTAGCTTGGTAATGGGCATAAAATGAGTATATGTTCATAGTGGATACATTGGAATAATTGATTTGTCCAAATCCAAAAATAAACATATATAACCCAACTCATTTAATACACATTAAAAAGTTATTTATTTTCAAAATTTACATAATATTGATTTAATATTCTGTTTTTTTTTGTCTGATTTGCAAGACCTCACACCAAAAACAAGAACAAGAAGAGGACAAAATGCATTAGAAATGCAATGTAATAATATTATTAAAAAAAAAAAATTGAACTTTGAAGTACATGAGTTGTCAAAGGTTCCTACCTTTGTCAAAACCACCACTTAAAAAAAATGTTGTGTAGAAATGTTGCTCTGACAAAGTAAAAATGTTCTTCTGGACAAAAGAAAGTAAAAATCTGGTGGTTCTTCCTAATCTTTATCAAATCATACGCTTGCAACTGGAATAATATGTTTTGTCATTATGGTAAGTTTTTCTAGGATCATCATTCCTCTAGTTCCGGGTCTTCAAACCTGACAGACAGATCAGAGGGTAGTCAGTGGAAATTGGAATTAATGCAGAGTACAGCAATAATGAAATTTAAATATTACTATATATATACCTTGTCTAGATTTAATATTTTTATATAACATTAGCTTGTTTATCTAAAGAAAGATGTACGATAAAGATTAAAAAATAATATTATTAAATTAGTTTAGATTTATTTCTAATTTTGAATTTATTAAAAAAATGGTTTTAAAAAAGTTGGTATTATATTGATAATGTTGGTAGATCTGTAATCTTTAGGATTATTTAAGTTGGGTTAAATATTAATTATAATTATAATGTAATAAATTATTAATTTTATTTTATTTTTTTATTTTTTTATTTTTATGATGATAATGATTAATTCTCACAAAGATCTAATGTGATCTATAGGACCTTAAGAAAATAAGAAATTAATTGAGATTTTTTAATATTTTATTTTTATCATGAGAATGAAGGGAAAGAAGCATTCCTAGTCACTATAGTTTCGTTAGCTTAACAAGTCAAGAAGGTTGGTAGTGTGGCAAATGTTTTGGAAATGAGAATGGATATGAGTAAGAGCCGAACAATCTAGGAGAAAGTGTTTTTCATCTTCAATCCTCGTAATGTCAATGTCGCAAAGGTGACAAATTCTTTCATCCTAGGGTGTTTTGGAAATAGACCAATGCTTGGTTTCACTTCAAAGCTCATGGTAATTAGTTCTTATCTTTGCAATGTTCATTTTCTTTTTAGCATGTGTAAAGGCAAAATAATAATTCTAGTTAGCAAGGGTGGGGTCATCATCTCCTTATAATACCTTAGCTTCTTTTCCCCCTCTAACTCCTTATCATCCCACAACTTATCCTTAAATTTGGAAGTAATAATATTTTTAATACTATCCTTGTTCTCCAAGATGATCTCCTTCTTTATTCCCAAATTGTCGACCCAAGATTGGGCATCTTTGTGCCATCCTCGCTTGAGCCAAAGGTGGGGGTTTTGACTAGAGTTAGAAGCAATTTTGTGGAACCTCTTGGCTACATTGTTGTAAAGTTTCTCCTTATACATCATATACTTAAACATAGCCATGCTTTAATTTTGTTAATTTGGCAAGATTTTCACTTTTCTTGGATTTTTGTTTTCACTATTGCAATGTGTATGATTCACCAGGTTTCCAATAGTTCAAGTTTCATCTCATTCTAACTTATGATTCGGGAAATATTACCAGTGAAAGCTGGGTTGAATTTCATCGCCTATACTTAAAATATGTAAAAAAATGTTTTTTATTTTTTTATTTAATAATTTAGTTAATTTAAATATATAAATATCATTGTTTATTTATTTTATTAGTTTTGATTAATTAAATTAATTAATTTATAAATATTTTTTCCAGATGTAACTTCATTTCTATGGATGTCATTAATAAATGTAGTAAATTGTATAGAATTCCCTAAAATTAATGAAAATGATAAATAAAAAAAATGTGTGTAAAATATTGATAATAATATTATTTTATTCACTTTCTATTATATAATGATGATTAATCTCTACTCAAAATTAAATTTATATATATATATATATATATAAAAACCATATAATAAAAAAACCTTTTATTTTAAAATTGTTATAACATAATATTGTATTATATTATATTATATTATATAAAATAAAATAAATTTATGACATCATCCTTGTTCCTAGTGCCTATTCCATGGAGGTTCTAAGTTTTGCACATTTCATGATTTCGCCAAAAAAATGAGGCTCATCATTTCCTCCTCCACTCATTATTTCAACCAACTCCCATCCTCTTATCATTTCCTTTGAAAAGCTTGAAGTAGGGGAAGACCCACCCTTTGAAAAGCTTGAAGTAGGGGAAGACCCACACTCCATGCATGGGCCTCCACCCACTCTTCCCCACTTCCCCCACATTAACTCCCATCTTCTCATCATTTCCTCCTCCACTCATTATTTCAACCAACTTCCATCCTCTTATCATTTCCTCCCCCCACATTATTTCAACCATACGTAAGCTCTTACCTAAACCACTCATTCATGACACCTCATATTTATTATTTTCGTTTTAGTTTTTGCTTGATTATTTAAAATTATTTTATTTTACTTATTATTTATTATATTTATATGAATTTTGTTTTAAAATATATCTTTTTAAATTATTAAAATAGAATTTTGAAACTAAAATAAATAAATGGTTTAGCAATGGGAATTTTTTAAATTTAAATTAGTTTTGGAATACATATTTTGGAGGTTGATGTCTTGAGATTTACTGAGTGAAATGAGGTTTGAGACAACTTGTTAGAAAGCTAAAATCATAAAGAATATTTTGTGAGTAGTTGCATGACTATATTTGGTCATTAACTATTTTAAAATTTTAGGAGAAACTACAACTATGAATTTGTAACAAGAAATCGATTTATTGAGTTGTACTTTTCGAATTTCATTGGCAAAATTTTTTGGGCTATTGCAAATTCATTTGAAGATTGTCTTCTTGTGCAAAATAAATTTTTACATATAGTAATGAGAAGCACAAACCCCTTTTTATTTTATTTAATATTTTCAATTTTAAATTGGGAATTTGTTGTGACAATTTTGCATTTTAAGTTTGCTGTTTGAATTTAATTGGTTTTTAATGATATTTTTGATGGGATTTTGCAAGGTTGGTGGAAGAGGATGAGCAATACAATGAGAACATCAAAGAAGGAAAATAAATTTTAGCAGCCCAAAAAAATCAGAGAACAAATCTCACTTTCAACAACTCTCTTTTTGGCAATTTTTTGTAAATTATAAATAATAATTTTGAGAATGAAGAAGAGGTTCTTTTTTTTTGCAAATGAGAGGTTCTTTGCACTTTTGTGAGGAGATTTTTGTTGTAGATAAAGAGGAATACTCAAATATGAATGTTGGGGGATTTTCTTTTCAAGATCCCATCTCCGTATTTGGAGTCGATCTTGCACTACTGCATCTTTTTTCTTTAGTGGCAGATCTCAAAGTATTGAGAATATTGTTGAGAAGATTCATTATAAAATAAAGCAAGGGGTTTCAACTTTTATTTGTATTTAAATATTTTTATTTGTTAATGCAAATTTTATTCTTTTAATGATAAATTTGTGTCAATTATTGCATGTTTTGAATTTTTGTTAAATATGAGAATGACTGTTTATTAGATCAACTATATGATCTTGTAGTTGCATTGATATGTTATTGATTTCTCATTTTGCTCTTGATAATCAAATTTCTGAATAGCTATTTACTCATAAATGTGTCATTTAAAATAGATTGAATTATCATTGAATTATGCGAATTATTTCCATTTTTAATGATTTATGTTTTGTTATTTTGATATCTAAAACATAACATGTATTGCACTTATAATATCAACTATTAGAACTATTTCAAAAGCTTGATATTCATCATAAAAAAACATGTTAAAACCACATTCTCTTTAATCATTTTTCTCTTGATTTAGGTGAGATATATAACTTGTCCTAATTGAGATAAGATAGATTCAATTTAATTTTTGTTGATTGCATCCTATGTTAATTTGCATTTTCATTTACGACGAATTTTTAGAAGTCTCCTTATGTAGAAGAAAACTCTAGTGTGGCTTGGCTGAGCGCTTGTTTCATCTTAAGAATTTCTTTCTTGCATGTGCACTACAAGAGGGTAAATATATTATCTATATTCTTGTTGGTGGCAATTAGAAACATCACAAGTCAGCAAGGAGAGTGACGGGGAAACTGGACCCATTTGAAACACTCGGAATCACCATTTCAAATGGATAAAGGCCTAATTGGGGTCTTGACTTGGTCCTCTCCCAATTGTTGTTTTTTGCTCATTTTTGGCTATCAAGAATTTTGGCACTAGAAGGAGGGCCATGATAAGTTTTCTTTTTAGAGTTTTTTGTATTTTAAAAGTTTTATCTATTTATAATGACTCCTTCTAGACTTCCTATTTAGAGTTGTTTTACTAGACTTCCCCCTGCCACTACTCCAAGAAAGGTAGTAAATCTCTTGTCAAAAATAAATTTAATGGTAAAGACAATGTCTCTACTTCTGATCATGGTGTTCTATTTATTTTAAATTCTAATAATTATGATATTGATGAAGGTGTTCTTTGTAGGATATTTACTCTTACATTAACAAGCCAAGCCAAATACTGGTATCAATCATTTCTAGTTTTCTCTATAGATAGTTGGGATGAGTTTACCAGAATTTTCCTTCATGTTTTTGAGGACTACAATTATGAAAAGGTTTGTGATCAACTTCAATCACTTCGTATATGTGTAGGTGAGTCTTTGGAAGATTTCATTATTAGATTTAGATTATTTTTTATAGTTTTAATCAAAAGATTTTACTCCTCAATTTTAGTTAATAGGATGGTTTAAATATTTATGTATTTTCCATGTATTTCTAATAATTGTCAAGAACAATAAGATGTAACATTTTTAAGCTTATTCATTACCGCTAAAAAAGCAATTGCTCAAAATGGAAACACTAATCCGCTTCAAACAAAAGATGCTAATGAACCATTTCATGAGGAAATAAATGTTGCTAAAATAAGTAGTTTTGATCCTAAAAGTGTTGTGTTTTCAGCGATACATGTTCACCCTTCAAATTTTGCGCTATATTCAAGCTTTGGAGCCTCTCTTTAACCTTGTGGGTTGTCATTTCTAGCTATTACGGTCCTTCTTTACTTGTTTTCTAAGTTTCCAAGTCCCTTTGTGAAGAAATTCCAAGTGTCATATTTTGTTTAGGGAAGTGTCATTTTTTGTGGAAGGGAGTTATAATGCATATTTAAGAGGCAATTTTGGTGTTTTCTCTTGTACTAATGGGTTTTATCTATTATAGAGAAATGCATTAGACCTATCCTCAAAGTATTGTGCATTTTCTTGCTATAGTGGTCACTTTTGTCATAAAGTGTATATCAAGTGTCACACTCAGAGTTAAGTGCCTTTTGTTGTCATTTCAAGGGATGCATGTTGATTTTGGGTGTTAAGTGTTTTATTGGCATGCGGTTGATCGTTTGTAAGTGTGTCACCATGATCAAGCCTTATTACATGTTCTGGTCTCATCTTTTGCTTCACTGATCCCACACTTAGTCAATTTTTGAAGTGTTCCTCTCTTTGCAATTGTCCTGACCAACCACCCATCATCCCGCCTTCCTGAACTATGCATTGTGTAGTATTAAGCCCCAGTCAACCACCCTTGCCTCCTAGAAATTCACATTTCACAATCACTTCCTCCAAGAACTGAGCATTGGGTAATCCCAGCGCTCACTCCCTGCCTCCTGCACTTGCAAACTGCGTAATCACTACTCAGTCATGCTTCCACTGCACACTACATAATCACAGTAAGTAAGCATGCATCACTG
This sequence comes from Pinus taeda, assembly GCA_000404065.3. Classification (NCBI taxonomy): domain Eukaryota; kingdom Viridiplantae; phylum Streptophyta; class Pinopsida; order Pinales; family Pinaceae; genus Pinus; species Pinus taeda. The sequence continues at coordinate 109,114 of APFE031083225.1, read as the reverse complement.
CATCATTGACTTCCTCAACTACATAGTACTTGCTTATAATCCCTCAGCCATTGTGCATTGCGCAATCACAATGACTAGATCCTCGTCACTGCTTGCTGGAATTGCGCATTGTGCAATCCCTAAACTTCCTCCTCAATCCTGCACTCTATCCTAGATCAATCAGTGTGTTGCATGAAGAAAAAGATAAAATAGGAGATTTATAGACTGATGTTGTCTTGTCATGAGTGAATTCTATCTAAAGGTATTGTTATCTTAACATGACAGGATGATGCTCAAGGAGGATGCCAAGGAGATCATGTAAGAAGACACTTGTAAATCTAAAGATACAAAGAGTTTATCAATCAAGAAGATGAAGGGACACCGGATCATGAGAGCAAAAGGAAGATCAAGAACACATACAGAGTTCCACATCATCCCAACCTCTTGGAGGATGAAGGTGAAGTACTTGCAAAGCCTATCATGAAGATACAAATATGGAAGCAAGGAGGAAAGTTTGAAGTTGACACATCACTATGATGTTCCATGTCATTAGTGACAAGTCATGGCTTATCCAAGCATCACCTCAAGAGTCTCACGTGTCATCATATTTTGCCACATCATTTGTAGTTGTAATTATGTAATTCCCAAAATGAGAAAATGTAAAGTGTGTGGATGTCCAAAGGTCACTAATAAAATGTGAAAAGTCATGTAAAAGTCCAAAGGTCTCATAAGAGTTTGAAAAGTTACATGGAAGCTCAAGAGTCATGAGGGGAGATCAAGAGCCACAAGGGAGGTGGAGAGTCACCTCATTTGGTATATATATATAGCTCAAGCAAATAAATTTTCACCTTGGATTCTCAAGCTAGGCATAGGAGAGAAGATTAGGCTTTTGATGAGCAAGTAGTTTCTTAACATTCCACTATTGGAACCGATGTTGTATCATTGTAATAGTGTATCTTTGGACTTTCACTTAATATTTTGAAGCTCTTAGATCTAACACACTTTTCATGCATATGTTGTGAATGATTGTAAGGCTATTCTTTCATTGTTTGTGGTGTATGTTTATGTTAACACATGCTAATGAAAATGAACTATTTCGTTGGCTTTACAATGCATCATTAAATCTTGTGTCTTATGCTTTCATGATCATTGTTTGTTTGTGAACTATTTTGCAAGATTACTAGCTGTTCTTTCAGGCGTTTGCGTGTTTCTTTATTAGGATAGTTATATTAATTTTCTCTTAAAGACTCACTTTATTTTCCTTTCCATGAAAGAACCACTATACACTCTACAATTGAATACATCATAAGGCTAACTTACCTATTTATCTCAAAAGTATATGTGTTTCTCTTGTGTCGTTTGTTGTCCTCTAAGATGACTCTAGGTCAGTTAGTAATTCCAGAGCATCTAAAGTGTTTTGTTGGATTTTAAATTTATGGATGACCAATGATATGAATTATTGAAAACGGGTGCTTAAGCCTTAATAGTGACTAAGCTAGATGAATGGGATTCTATTTTTCTATTTATAGTTAATTGATTTAAAATGAATGAATAGAAGAATATTGATGAAGTATAACTTCCTAAATATTCAGACAAAATATTTGATTGGTTATAAGCAAAGAATATAGGCTAACAATATTTCCTGTAGAACAAAATATATTTAAACGAATGCAGATTTGTGTGACAATTAATTGATATAGGGGAGTTTATAATAAAAGATAGTCTTATAATCTAGTCCCTAGTTATTACCGATAACTTCACAGGGGATTTAAGATTGACTCATACTAAGTATGATCTTATCCAGATCTCTACATAACGAATTAAATATATGAAGAAATACATAATGCAATAAGCACATATGAAAAACTTACAAGGAGATAAAACTATAGAAGACATCAAAATCCTTTCATTAACTTGCAAATCTCTAGCTCAGTTACAATTCTGTTCTCAAAGCTCATCCAAGGGTTCAACCCTTAATAAATCGAAGGAGGAGTTATTTATACAAAAAGTTCTTGTAGATATTTTCAAAGCAAAATTACAAAAATAGTACAAAACTATAGGAATTCCAAAACTGCTAAATGTTGGCACTATTCTTTAGGAATATGTTGATGATGTGGTCCCCCAAATTTTTTGCCCAATTGTCCTTCAGTTGTTGATGAAAGCAACTCAATAACTTCACACGAGTGATCCCATCGGTCTTCACTTGGTATGTCAAGATTTACCAATTTCCTGTAAACTTCATCAACCTTAGTGTACTTCTCAAAAGTGGGGTTATTTACAAAAAGATGTTTAATTACATGATTAATAGTCAAGTCAAAATCTAAATCTTCTAATGCTTGCTTCCCTGTAATATGCCCCTTTATACCTGCAAAGTTTGATTTATCAGTGGTTATGGTATAAAGCTTCTGGTAGTATTCTTCCAGATTGAGCAACCTATCATTTGGAGCCACTAATCCTGGCAGTCCCCTCTGGTTCAGTAAATTAAATTTAAAATGAAACCTTTGGACATAACTCTTCAAGGTTTGACACTTAGTCTCTAACTGAGTCATCAAGTCCTTTTTCTGCAACACCTTCTTGATTTCCAAGATGGTTTCTTTTCTATCCAGAATTTGAATCTGCTCCAACTTGACCTTGGTTTATGAGTTTAGAACTCTGATCATGTTAGAAGCCTCACCTGGTTTGTCTTTAAGAAGTTGCTTGACTTCATCAATGGTTATCTGAATTTTGTTTATGAGTTCCTCTTGCTCAAAAATGATCTAAATGGAACACCATACTTTAGTTATGGCTTGACTGATATATGCCCAAATGCTTTCCTTGGCTTGGGCCAAGGTTTGAGCCATCAATGACTGACTCTGCAACTCTTCAATTCTTTTATTCAACCTGTGTGTTTTCTCCATTTCCTCAACATACAGAGTATCATTCTTTATCTTATGATCTTCCAAATTTGTAAACTTCTTATGAAGCCTTTCATTCTCTTGCTTCTGGTGAATTAGCTCCTGTGACAGTTTGTTCAAATCCTTTATTGTCGATGTAGATTCCCTTGTGGTTGATGTAGATTCTCCTGCTATTCTGGACATTGTAATAGGAATAACTGTGATGGGAGCTATAGATAATTGAGTAAATTGCTCTTTTTCCTTAAGTAATTTCTCAATTTTCTCCTCCATAGCCTTTAACTATATATTCTACTCAATTATCAGTTTGAGCATTTCTTCCTTTTGTTGTTCACTTTCTGCCATTTCCTTGGTCTGGGGGTCCTTTGTAGAAAGCAGTTTCAATTGTTTTCTCAATGCTGCAATATCTGTGTTTTTCTTCTTGATAATATCTTGAACAACTTTCACATTAGTAGGGTCATATCCAATTTTAATTACTAAGTCCTCCAATGACTTAACCCTGTTATCCTTAGATAAGGATGATATTTTCTCAATCTTTAATTGTGACTGCACATTTAAGATGGCAGTTTCAAGTTTTGATAATGCCACAACATTATTAGTCATGGTTGAGAACAAAATCTCACCAGACTGTCTATGCATGTCCATTTGATCAATTGGATGTATCTGGTTAGCGTCAAAAGAAAATATAGTTTTCTTGTCATCAGAAGAACCATTTGGAAAACGCACTTGAGCTTGAAGAAAATCCATTTGCATTATTCCCTTCTCACTGTCAAATGCTGTCAACAACATGTGCTATGAAGTAGAAGTCTGCTTCCAAAATTGTGCACAAACATTAGCTTTTAAAGCTTCATTCTTCTGCTTGATTTCAAGGAAGTTAGTGAAGACATTTGACTCCTTTGTTTCACTTGGTCTTGCAAATTGAGTGATATTTAATAAATGTTGTGAAGTAGAAGAAGAAGAAGTAGTAATAACAGGTTCTTTTGTCCCTATGGAAACCCATGAATCATCCAAATTGATGATAATAGGATCCTTCTGACCCTAAGTAATAGTAGTAGTAGTAGTGCCCTTTGATTCGGTCCTTGATTTCTTCTAATATTGGATGAATTCATTTTCTCCAATTGCTGATGATGATGATACTTCCCTAAGCCTATTGTCATGCTTGGTTTTAGAAGTAGGAGTTTGAAGAGTGGAAGGAGGTAAAACTTTTTCTTTTGCTTCTTGAAGAGTATTCTCTTCCCACTATTCCTGATTTCTGAATTTCTCAATCTCTAGTCTAGGTGTGTGATTGTAAGGAGTGGTTTTGAGTTCCACCCTTAAGTTTGAAATAATGTTGAATGGGCCATAAGACCAGGTGAAGCTGGGTTGGAAACCCATCTGTTTTAGCATGGCATATGCCTCTAAACCTATTGATATAGTGTTACAAATGAATGATCCAACCCATGCCTTTATATTGAACTTTGATCTCCTCTTCCCTAAGATGAAATGAAGCCCATCCATATTCATCATTTGTCTAATATATTCCAGAGAGAAAATTCTCATTGGAAAATATTTTGTCAACTTATATGGAGCTAATTCGCAGACATATACTCTGATCTTTGTGTAGTTCTAGTAAAGATACCAGTGTCCTATTCTAACTTGATCACTAAGGTGCAAGATCCTTTTAATTTCTGTGTTGATCCTGGGTTCACTCTAATTGCTGAGAAGCCATGGAACTGGGTGAATGAAACAGTCTATGAAGTTTGAAAATGTGAACTCAATTGAGTTCTTTCTAATCAATGAGGTCCAATGAGTAACTGTTTGATTCTCTTGCTAATCATCCTTCTTGTGCAAAACAACAAGAAACTTGTCTCCCTACTGAAAAATAAACATATGAAATAACAGAGAGGTGTATCTAAACACTCCTTCAGTAGCGATGTTCATCAATTTCTCATGCATAGCTTCAACCAAAAATTGATTGTAGTTATACATGAAGGCATGCTTGTTTTCTTTAGAAAATACTAACAAACAACCTAGGTAGCTTTATCTGCCCATTGGTTTGATTGGTAGCATAACAAGCAAGAAATTGGGGAAATTATGTGCTTGGCTCTCTCAGCGAACATAGATGTTGAATAAGGAGGATTCATTTTGGCAAGCTCAACATATTCAGAGAGAAAGATCTAAAAAGTTTGAGCTCTTTGAGGGAAGGTCAACTTGTGGTATATGTCAATTAAGGCTGCAATGGAGAAAAAGCTAAGAGATTCATTCTCAAATACCAGAAGCATTTTGTTTATGATTTCTGCAGTGATAGTTATCAGAATGTCTCCTTCTGAGCTACCATTGTTCTGTGTAAAGAATTATACTTGGATTGGCACCACATAACTAAATCAGGCAAGGAATAAGTCTGAGGAAACATATACAGAGGTAGATTGGATTGCCATAGGTTTATTTCATCCTCAAAATCAAAGTATGTTTGCTTCATCCAGTTGTGCATTTCGAACATGTCAAATTCACACTCAGTATCTACAATTTTAAAGTATTGATCGTCTAATGGGATATGGTCCAGGTCCAAGGCATCAAAGGCCTTTGGGGATTCTTGTGTTGTATAGAAGCTGACAAAAGGCTTTTCCTTTTTCTTTGGATCTATGGTATAACAGAATAGTAATGGTGGAGAATGACAGAAAAATGCAATGATATGTTCAGATTATGCATACTGTTTACAGGTTTGATAGTAGCATAAATATAAAAAAAAAAAGAATAAGTGAAGGAAACAATGCATAGGCTATTAAAGAAAGCCAATGTAATGGGGCATAAGAATATTTAACAGCAGATTAAGGCTACCATTACAGTAGAGGTCATTGCTGATTGGATAATTAGAAATTTAATGCATCAACGAGAGGCAAGATTAGCAATGGGGACGAATTAATGGCAGCAACGGACACGCGAGAATGGATAGGTGATAATAAGTGAGGGAACATGGCGTGGAGTGGTTGGAGGCAGATGACACAGGAGATGTCACCATTGGAGCGGTATCGAGAAGCGCGGGAAGTGTAGATGGCAGATTTCGAAGGGGGGGTTGTGATAAGTGGTATGGAGTGAGGAGGGTCCGAAGCGTTGAGGAAGTGACACGTATGTGAGGGGCCCGCGTGAGAAAAACCATTTTTCACACCCCCCCCAATGTTATCTCATTTCATGGTGAAGGGGTGCGAAGAGGCTTCCCTGCCATTGAACTGGGCGGGGAGACAAATCACCGTTGGATTTTGATTGACGTTTATCACTTGTTTGAGACATGTTTTCGGCGACAATCACATCGAAATTGATTTTTCGGTGCATTTCGAACCAGCAAGTGTGGTTCATGGTCAGGACAAGATGAAGAACTAGACCTTGGCAAACAGATTAAATAGAGAGATCTAGCATTCCAACGGCTAAAAAGAAACAACTAATTTGACCAAAGGGACCAACTATAATTACTGGGAAACAACTATATTTGACCCGTTGAAGATTTAGCGAAGAATTAGATATTTAATTAAAAAATTAGTTAATTTGTTAGATTTATTTTATTTATCTCTATACGTAACTAAATAAATCTATTTTTAGTTAATTAAAATTATACAAACTATTAACATTAAAGATAAAAATAATTTATTATTCTCTTGATTAAACTACATATAAACTATATTATATATGGAATATATAGGATCAAATAATAATAAAATAAATATTAAGTTAACTAATATAACATAAGTTAATATGAATTGCAAAATTGATTTAAATGTAACCAATTAAGCATTATATTTTCCAAACTAAATAAATTCATATACTAACAAGTGAATTACTAGGATAAAAATATAAATGTTAAATAAATAATGAAATAGTTGGTTAACTTGTTTATTTATCTTCATATAACTACAACTACTCATAATGCTTTAGGGATTCTTATAAAATATTAATTAATTAGATAATAAGCTAAATAATAAGTTTGATTACTATGTCTATGTATGTGTGACCATATATGTATTATCATTTTTTTAACACCACCTAAAATGTATATAAATTTACATATACTTTTATATGAAATATTAGGATAAAAATCTAAAGTTTATTAATTAATTAATTCATCAGATAATGTGTTTAATCTATTTACATCATCTAAATAGGTTACTAATTATATTAAGAGATAAATAATAATTAAACTTAAATGTATACCAACTAATCAGTTAACTTGTTATCTACATGTAAAAAATAATAATTCTAAACCTAATTATTATTATTTATATATCATATTTAGTAAAATCTAAAACTTAAGAACTTAAATTAAGAACATAATAAGGAAGGTTCCATAATCCTAGTAATTCCAATTTAAAATTAAATAACTTATGAATAAATAGATGAACAATAAAAGGAAAGAGTACCAAATAACAATCCAAAAGAAAGGGGAAATTCAAACAATCTAGAAGAAGAGGGGAAAATCAGAAAAGAAAGCAATGACGGGGAGAAAAAAGGGGGGGATAAGAGGAAAGGGCAGGGATCCAACAGATGCTAATCTTCTAGTCATCATCCCTATTGAGATTGCTTGACCTCCTTTGAATTTCTATGGCCTTCCTAAAATCGGTGATGAAAAACCTTTTTGTCATATTTGACCTTTGATAAAAAGCATATAAACATGTTTATTTACAAATGATTAATCACCTTTTAAAAGGTTATTAAGTACCAATGAAAAATTAATCTAATTTGGGTGCATTTTAGACTAGCAGCCTCCAAAAATATACCACTAACTTAAGCCTAATATAATATAATTTAGGCTAATTTTTAAGCATATTAGGCCTTTATTTATCCTAATCTATCCTAAATTCTATTGTTCAATTAAGATTAAACTGTTTGGTTGAACTTGTTCTCTAATCTAGGACAAAAAATTAAATGATCTGATTAAGATTAAACAGTTTGATTCAAATCAGAAGAAAAGGATGTGGAAAAAAACAAGCTGTACACAGACCTTTATTTATTACAAGTACAAGTGAATTTATAAGGTGACATTTAAACAAGCACACTTATACAATTTTTTTTATTTTCTTTTGATGGGGTTCTATTTCATCTCTTTTTATTTTCTATTTTTTCATATTTTCATTTTTTCTCTTTATTTTTTCTACCTTCTTTTATAAAATAAAAACTAACTTATCAAAAATAAAGCATGTTACAACATCGGCTCCAACTGGGCACTGCTTCCTCTTGTAGGATGCAGAGAACTTGCATATCCATGTGCCTTCTCCTCGGGCTAATGGGGTCTCTTTTGGAACAAACATACACTGCAAGTAAAATAAAATTCTCTAGTATAGTACAATGGTGAATGAATGGAAACCTCTCAATACTAAATATAGTGCTTCAACTATTTTCCATTGACAGACAATGAGGAATACTCTCCCTCCAAATTCTACAGAATGAAAGTGTTATTATCGTTGACCTCCATAATGGTAAAAGGTCCCAACCAAAGGTTGTCAAAATTGCCATGTTTCCCTTTGTCTTCTCTTCTAGCATCCCATCTCAATACCAAATCACCTTACCTGAAATATCTTTCCCTAGCTTTCTTATCAAACAAGCTTTTCATTTTACTCTGATATTTCTTAAGCTTGTAATGTATTTCATCTCTATCCTCTTCATTTGGCTCTTGCAAAAACTTCAAAACAAGAAAAGTTAAATGTGTGGGAAATATTGCTTCTTTTCCATAACAAGCTGAAGAGGGGATTTACCTGTTGACCTTTTGAGTAAAATCCTATTACGCCAAAGTGCATAAATGAGATGACTGCCCCAACTCGTTAGAACTATAAATAAATAAAAATATCAAAATATTAACCCAAAAGTAATAACTTTAAAAACATAAATTAATTTAATAATAATACGGTTATTTTTATTTACTTATATGAATAAATAAATCTATCAAATAAAAAAAAAAAAAAAAAAAAAAAAAAATAAAAAAAAAAATAAATAATAAATAAATAATAAATTAAAATATATCCAAGAATAATTTAGTTATAATACTAACAAATAAACAATAAAAGTAACCAAACATGTCAAAACCAAAATTTGAAAATCAATAATTTATTTAAAGAGTAAGAAAGAAAATGTGGAAACCTATAAATCATAAAAAAAATATATATATATAAGGGAAAATGAAAACATGAAAATTTCTATTCAATAAATAAATAAACTTATTATTTTTTTAATAAGTCAGAATAAATAGAAATTCCAAAATATAAAATTAACGGGAATATATATATAATATATATATATATATATATATATATATATATAACAAATAATAAAAAACAAAATGTCAAAACACAAATTTGAAAAGAATAATTTATTCAAAGAGTAAATAAGAAATTTTAGAATCCCATAAATCATAAAAACCTCCAAAAAGAAATGAAAATAAATTAATGAAAAGAATGGAAATAAATACTTAATAGCTAGAAAAGATATGGAAATGCAATGAAAAAGTAGGAAATAAATTTATTAAGAAGGATTAGAGGGAAAGAACGGCAAATCAAGAATTAAAGAAAATATATTTTTTTATACATCTTCCTATAGGCATAAAAAGGGGAACAATCAAATCTACAAATAACTAAAAAGAAAATAGTTTAAAAGAAGAAGACCCAATGAGAAATGAAAGATAAATAATGGATGACACTCAGGAAAAAATGGAAGGGATCTAACAAATATTAATCTTCCATCCATCATCCCTATTCAACAGCTTACACGTTTTCCCAATCTCGATGGCCTCCCTAAAATTGTAGTGACGGAAATGATTAATCTTGACAATGGCCTGAGAATCATCCATACAGATGTTATGTTTTTTCTTCTCAGGATGTTTTGCCAAACTTGAGGAGTGAGTCCTACAATGTTTTAAGTCAACTGTGTGCTCTTGAATCCTTTGATTAATGGAATGACCAATTTTTCCAATGTAGGGGATCCACAGGAACATGGGATCAAATAAAAACCTTTCATGTTCTTAGATTCCACCATGTCTTCAACTAATCTTAGGGAGCTACAAATTATGTTCAGAGGTTTGAAGGTGGAATAAACGTTATGGTTCCTAAGAATACGAGTAATCTTATCGGTAGTTCCTTGGATAAAGGGAAGTTGAACATTGGAAAACACACCTCCATTTTCTTTCCTTATCTTTGAACCCTTGCTCGCATTTAAAAAATCCTTTATACCTTGGAATCTCTTATAGCCATTCTTTTCAAAAACATTCAGAAGATGGATTTTATCATCCTCTATGTGACTCTCATCATAAACCCTTAAAGAACGAGTAGCTAATGTGTTGAGAACTCCAAGATTTTGGGCTAGATAGTGATGGGAGTCAGCATGAAGATATTGCTCAGTGTGAGTTTTCTTACAAAAAAATTGGTGAGAGAAAGAACCCTCAACTTTCTTAGAGACAAGAACATCAAGGAAAGGAAGGCTACTATTAACTGCAGGCTCCATGGTAAATTTGATGGATCTTGATTGATTGTTAAGATGTTGAATAAAAAGATCCAACTTATCATGACCATGAGGCCATAAGATGAAGGTATCATCCACAAACATTTTCCAAAGTTTTGGTCGCAATTGAGTTGAAGCCAAGATCTTTGATTCAAAATCCTCCATGAATAGGTTAGCAATAACATGAGAGAGTGGAGAACCCATGTAAACGTCGCATGTCTGTTCATAGAATTCACTTTTGAAGTTGAAAAAAGTAGAGGTAAGGCAGATCTCAACAAGCTTGGCTGTATCAGGGTCATTAATACGATTGATTACCTCCACAACTTCATTAATAGGGATTTGGTGTAAAGATACACCACATCAAAACTCACCATAATATCATTAGGCTCAAATTTAATATCCTTTAGCTCATTGACAATAGAAGAGGAGTCTTTAAAAAATCCTGTGACCATAAAGAATTTAATGTGATTTTTCCATAAGAGATTTTGTATAAATTATGAATCACAAAATCCTGCATTCCAAAATTTTATCCCTGCACAGAAGGGATGTTGCAAAAGAAGTTCATATGCTTGAACAAAAGTTGTTAAAAGTCTCTAAGACTATAGCCGATATGATGAAGGGTATGGAGTAGAAAATGCGAACCATCATAAGAAATTTAAAATTGGCATAAGATAGGTAGAATAGATATGCAGATTAGCAGAGAGTTCACAAGGAGTTCCAAATTGTGGAACACATTTTCCTATGATTTAGGCCAACTAAAAGCTGCCTAATTTTTGGGTCATGTGCCAAGATGGCACCATAGTTTTGTGGGCCATTTTAAGTGCTCAAAAGGAGAGGGTAAGTAGCTTATAAGCTGGCCTTTCCTCCATCAATTAGAGTGCATCATGTTTTCCATGTTTCATTTCTTAAAATATATGTGTAAGATGTTAATAATGTGATCAATTGGTCCATGTTAGATGTAGAATGAGAGGGAGAGTTACAACTAGCCATTTATGCATCCTATATTGGTGGTATCTCATGCTCCGAAATCGAGCAATAGAGCAAGTCAAAGTGCAGTGGAGACACTTTGGGTTTGAGGAAGCAATGTGGGAAATGACTGACCTGATGTGGGCAACATATCCTTTCTTATTCACTGAGTAAAGAAAATGTAAATACATTATAGATATTGTATAAAGTTGTGTGGATAAAGCTCCATAATTAAATTCTTAGTCTAAAGCATGTTTTTTTGTTTATAGTTATTGAACACCGAGGATGGTGTTCACCCCAAGGGGGAGGGGGCTGTGAAATCCCTTGGTCAATATTTCTCTCATTGTAAATACGTGTAATTATTTAGAAGGCTAAGAAAACAAGGGACACATATTCCATTACTTAAGGAAGGAGATTTCTTGAGGGAATTGTTATTTATATCAATCCTGGTTGGCTGAGTGGTTTTAAATGGGCTGAATATGTCATAAATTAACTGAAAGAGGAAAGGATAGGCCTAGGTTTCTTTTAACCCTTAAAACCAATAAGAAAAGGACAAAATGTAAAGGTAACATGGGATGCATTATCTTAATGAAATTGACAAGTGTGGAGCTGGGAAGAAGATAAACGATTAGTTTTTTTAGAAAGGGGAGACAACCATTTTTCAAACTCCCTTTCATCTACACGAAGGCATACAAACATGAAGGAAGATCAAACTCTCTGGTTATTCTATTGCATGTAGAAGTAGTGTAAGTAAGCACATAAAGAATGTTGTAAGAAAGAAAAATTCCTCTAAGGGTGAAGGTGAGAGCGCACATAAGGCAATGATAAAAATTCGTTGTTATTAAGCTCTGGAGAGATTAAAAACTAGCTGAAGAACCCTCGTAGAGGGTTGTTGGGTTAAAATATTATAGAGAACAATGGATTTCCTGTAAGGTTGAATAACCCACTAGAAGCTTGTTGATTGATGAACTCGCTAGATTGTGAAGAATCACTCAGGTGCTTGTGAGTGCTAATGAACCACCATGAGTTACCTTGGGACTAAATCTCTGGTGCTTGAATCACTGATGAACCACATGGAGAGTGATATATTTACCCATCAATAGTTTACTCACTGATGAAACTTCCTTTATTGTGGACTCCCTTCTCTTAAAAGTGAGTTGAGACTCTTTGTATTATGGTATCCTAGAATGGATGTTTATCATGTATGAAAAGTATAAAAAGATTGAGTGGAAGCTTGTGTAGTTGGTGGATGAAGGCAAAGTGGCCTTATGACATATGTTTCACCTGTTGTATAGGTTGAATTTTTCCTTCGAAAACACTCCGCCTCAAGCTTTGGAATGTGGCTCAGGGGTGAGAGTTACAAGTAATAGTGGTTGTAGCTTCTCCATCGAGGTCCTAATCTCAATTGCCTATCTATTTGGATGTATAAGATAAGTATATTATTATGCTTCCTATATTTGAATATTATGTATAGGTCATTGTATTAGTTGCATGCTTATGTTATTATTAGGAATGGTTGAAATCTTTATACGTTAGAGAGTTTAACTCTCAATGACTTTTGATCATGGGGAGATGGTAAATCTATCTGTTTATTTCTCTAATATGATGAATGTGTTTGTTAACATGAAATTTTGTTGAATTCATCAATTTCTCTATGTATGTGAGTTGTGTTAGATGGAAATAAATGCTTACTCATGTTGTGGTTGGGAAGCTGGATTGATTTATCTATGATTATGAGAAGTGCACTTAGATGTACATTCTCTATGTATTTTAACTAAGAACTTTAATAGCCGAGTTATACTTGTTCCAATAGATTTTGAGAGTAGGAATTTTTGTGAGTTTCAACAAATTGTAGCTGATGTTTTCAAGTGCATTGACTCATGGTTTCCATGACCATTATGCATCAAAAACATACGAAGGATATTGGTTCTTCATCCTTGACCTCGTGATATCCAAGTTTAACTAGATGGTTGAGCCATGAGGGCCTTAGACCTAGTAGATTCTCAAAGAAATAAAAAATTTCTAGTATAAAACGACTCTCAAAACATCGTAGAACCACTGGTGGGACCTGCCAAGTCATGGGTGAGGCCAGGTTAGAGTCTAGGAAGTGAAAATATTATTGATTTAGAAATAGTCATTTTATAATTTTTTTTTTCTATTAAGATTGTGCCTTTATTATAGACATTACAAAGGAGATTTATTTGGATAGGTTTCTTAGATTGAAATGAGATCAAATCTATCTAAAATAACACTTCAATGGATTCAATTTGACATATTATATGACATAATTTACACCTATAGGGGAATTTGTGGCCATTTCAAATCACCACCTCAAATCCATTTCCACTAAAGGAGCTCCATTGAAAACTAAGCTATTTCTTCAAAATCATAACTTCTTTTTTAGATTTCATTAATAAACTTCATTTTATAGGACAAAATGATAGTCTTAGTATTAAAAATTATATAAAATAGTCATAGTCGCTATGGTCAATATAATTGGAAATATCAGTTCTATTGATACTTAAGAGAGGATGTTCACATATGGTGGTGTTGATGCCTCGAACATTGCTTCATCAACATCGGGGAAAACCACCTAGTTCGGACCTTAAAGGCAGCTCCTTTTCCGTTTGGTGTGGTGGCTCCGACTGGATATAATGGGACCAGTTTCCCAATGATTTATAAATGGGATGGATAAGTGATTGGTTTTCTAATATCTAATGGTAATGATGGATGATTTAGTCTAAAAATGAAACAATAGAAATAACTAATCTCTCCCAGGATGTCTTTGTGTTAGTGCAATTCTTAATGGTTCTTACTGAAAATTAGGCATATAGATGACTATACTTTTAAGAAAAAATATTCATTCATATGATAATTACTTTGTTCAAATAGTTGAACAAAGTAATAATTAACACATTATTGCACTAATATTTATATATCATTGACATATATATATAGATGAAAAATAACAACTCTTGAACATTCAATAGTGATAAGTAAAAGAGATTGATGTAAGGGATTATACATACATCAATAATAGCAAAATGAATGAATGCTAGTTCACATAAAAGAATAAAGCAAAACGTAGATAATAGTGCCATATGTGTTTGAATCCCATCTGATATGAATTGCATTTGGATTCCGTTTTCTAACTTGGAAATACTTTTATAAGAAGCAGTAGTGCATATCACACAAAAGTACTCTTCATTAAAACTCGGAAGCACAGTCGTGCAACTCTCGATCCAAGTCTTAATACAAAATTTTAGGACCCTTTCTAAAGACATGAAAGGGTCTATAAATACTATCTAAACTAACAAACTATGAAATAAAAATGTTGTGTGCTGGTATAACCAAATCACAAATATATATGAAAATCTCCCCGAAATAATAATGCTTGCAGTTGGTCAGAATGGTTCATTGTTTTGGTTGAGTATCTTTTGGCTTGAGCTGACATATGGTGAGCATCGGTTACAGTTCTGGAGGATGACTCATGTGCAAATGTAACTGGGCAGTATATGTGGCATTAGTAATTCCAGGAATCATGTAATCGATTGCATCGGTGAGGCATTTCATCGTTGTTCTCTGACTATATGGTTTAACAAGGAAGAACCAAAAGGTTTCCCATGTTAAAGTTTGAATGCCTGCGATCAATCTTTCCCTTTTTTCCAGCTCTTGTCTCCATGTCTACTCCAATGATTTCACCCATGGTAGTTTCCCTGGAGAAGATTCTGAAGTTAAGTTTGATAAATAAAGAGTATCATTAATCAATTCAACTAGATTACTAGTCATCGATCTACATCTCGATGTTGCCCTTTCTGCTTTCATCAGTTGAGATTGCCACTCAAGAAATAAGATTTCCTTGTGTGATTCCAAAATTTGGGGCAGATTTGCAGCTTGTCCTTCCTTGGTTTCTTCCAAAAAGAGAAACTATGTTAATGTTTCATCTGCCTGCTCCTATTTCTATCTTGCATCAACTGACTTATCAATCATAGACGAGGAAATTTCACATAAGGGAGGAACGAGAGAAATATTATTACATAACAAGCTCAACTGATTAGATAGTGCTTTAGTAATTTGGAGAGCCTCTGATTTGAATTCTTCCACATGAGGAAATCCTTTGAATATTTCTATTTGCAATGATAGTTGAGTGATCTGTTCATCTTTTGATTTTCTCAATTGTTCATTCATTGTCTTCAGCTTGTTCAATGCTTGAGATATTTCCTTTTGCTTTTGAACTGCATGTTGATCTATCCTTTGTTTCTCTTTGAGCAATTGATCATTTAATTGGTCGTTTAACTACTTATGTGCTACTAAATATTGTTCTAACTACTCTATCCTCTACTGCTTTTCATGTACCTGTGTCTCCAACGAAACGATTGCTTGATTCTTTTCTTTAAGAAAATTGTTGACTTTCGATGCCTTGTCCATAGTAGCTGTTGTGTATGCTCTAGCATACTGTGAGAGTTTATTAAGATCTTCGGAAGGGTTAGATTCCTCTTTCCATAACACACTAGTTATTTCCATCTGTGCAGGAAAAAGAGAAGATTGATCAAGTTTTCTCTTTTTCCTTTGTCTCTTTATTACAGCCCTATGCTTAGGGCTGTAGAAGACATCCAATGGTGGTATTTCCTCTACATGTAGAACAATTTCATCAGATGGGTTCTCTAGAATCATCTCTATATCCTTTTGAGTCATGGGTGGGATGCTAATTCCTTCAGTCAGAACTGTATTAATTTCTGTCTTCTGACCAGTTGTTACTTCAGGTGTGCTAAATCCCTGTAGGCTCTCAGTATTGCTTATGATTGAGTTGAACTGTTGCCATTCTTTGAGTAGTTTGGGATCAATATGAATGTCTGAATCAATGAGTTCACTACCTTTTCCTTGTTCTTGTTCCTGCTCTAGCTTTTTTCCTTTCTCAGAGATCTTCTCCATTACAGCAGTCTTATTAGTAGCTGTTTGTTCAGTTTGACTGGATGGTTGAACAGTAGGGATTGTGGCTAATAGGTCTAAAGGCAGAGTTTGCAACCTCTGGTCTCTAAGCCTATTAAATGTTTCTAGCCCTTCAACTTGATACCTGATTCTAGCCAATCCTTTAACTTGAAATAATGATTCAACTGAGGAAAATAGATCATCGAAGTCATCCGCTTCATGATCAAATTTAGCAAGTTTGGCTTGAGATTTGACATTATAAGCAACTTGTCTTGGATCATATTGTCTGTTAGGAATTGTGGCAAGATTCAGCATTTGCATATTTTCTGTCTCTTTCTCGGCATGCTTGTAGTCATGTAGAGTGAAAATCCCACATCGTAAGGGAAATGTCAGCCACATGTGTTTCTTTGAATCCTTAAGGGTTTTGGGTGTCCCTTCTACTGTAAATTTGATAAGCCAGTTCCCGAGCTAACAATTTATCAGGCACATATAGGGGGAGAACATGGGGTTTAGTGAGGCTACCAAAAAGCCTTACATAGGTAAATGTTTCCTCCCCGAACCAACTACCTACTGCTGTCAAGTCAGTCTCTGCTTCCTGGGATATCGTGGGAGTAGGCTTATTAAAAATTGAGTAATATACAGGTAAAATAAAACCATTGCAAATTTTATACAGATGATTTTTGTAGTGAGCCTTCCATAACTACTGATGATAAATATGGATTGGATTCGGGTCTTGGGGAGTCCATCTCCATCTGAGTACCGGATATTCAGAATTGAAACAAATAGTATCCATAATGTATACACTGTAATAAAAAGGGGGAATGGTCCGAAAAGTTTTATGTGCATTTGTTCTATACTCTAAAATTGCTATGGCTAGTTTATCAGACCAAATATTTGCCCAATCCATCACATAACCATTGATTGCAGTTTCCATTAGGGGGACCATTTCTATGGTGAATTTGGTAGGATCATGTATTCCCCACATCCTACACATCATAACTCCAACATAACAATAAGGGGAAGCCAATGAGTCAATAGAGTACTTACCTGATGACTTGTGCATGTGTTTTTCCAGAAAATATCTCCATTGCTTTATCAGTGCTGACTTTGAGTAATTTTCCTTTCTGAATGCTTCTAGGAATGCCTTGTTGTATCGCTTCTCGGGTGGCGGCAGATGATACATTTGCCTGAGATCCTCCAACTAGAATGAACCGAAGATCCTTCCATCTACTGTGGAGAATGTTCTATCTATCACTGGAATTTTCTCTACCACCCATCTTACTACATCTCTGTATGGCAGGATTTTAGCTCATGCCGCTATCCTGTGAAGATAAGAACAAGCCAATTCTTTAAGAGTTCCCTCTAATTTGTTAGTTGAATCAGTTGTGGCTTCCTCTGATAACTCTTCAGGCTCATTTACTTCCATCAGATTATAAATAATTTCCCAGCTGGTATTTCGTAGACCAAGGCATGTCGTATTTGAGATTAATCCTTTTTTGCATGGTCCTGGATCTTTGACTGCAGGAGCTACTGTTGTGGACTTCTTTGATTTCTTCCCCATTTTCTCTAGATTTCTGGTTTCAGAGGAATTCTGCACAAACAATTGCAAACCGTGATACAGAGAAAGCGCTACTGCAAGCCAATATGACAATGAATAGAATTACGTTGATTGGCATATGATAAATGAAATATAGTTAAGGATTACCATGGATAAAATATTTTAAAAGATCTAACCTTAACTGCAATATTGAATAGCCGTTTAAACTGTCAATCGTGGTAAATAACATCATAAATTCCCATAACGTCGCTTATATGCCAAATGATTATTTCAAGCATGCTTTAGATTTCATTGATCGGTGATCGGCGATAAATCACAAATCGGTGATCGGGAGTGTCAAAGGGAAGGGCTTTAGCACTTGCTGTAAATATCTTTGATTACCGAAAGGTGATACAATATAATGCATGCAAATTGTTTTAATGTATATTTACCTTTCGAGATGCACACCCAATTAATAGATCGCAGTCGGGATTTGGCTTGAGCTTTATCCCTTTCTCATGTGATTCTGCCGATTACTGATTTCGATTTGCTTTATCGCATTGGAGGAGTTGAGGGGCTTTGTTTTATTATTTATTTGGCATTTATTTTCCTCGATTACCAATTGCGATTATCTTTTTGGATCAGAGAATTGGGTGAGGTTTTGTTTTTGTGTGTGTTTCCTTTGATATTGCAATATGCGATCTCCGATCACTTTATCACAATATAGAATGATTTTATAATATTTTTAAAGGAATACTTTGTTTTTTATTTAAAAGGATTTATAAAATGATTCATTTACATTGGGCCTTTTAGTAAGGATTTTTCTTGTGATGAGGTAAATACCATTTTATTCACACATCTAACTAAGTTTATTTTTAAAGGGATCCATTTCATATTAAAATCTTGTGTAAAGTTTTTTTATGAAATGGAGGGTTGTTGTACAACACAAAAATTGGTGATTCAGTGGAAGAAACATTTATCTCTAAGAAAATAATATAATACTTTAACTTCTTAATCTGAAAACCTTAATAGATAGAGAAAATCTAATATAATAGGTAATCATAAATTCTGAATATAATGAAAACTATTTTTGCTATCTCTTTCTCATCTCAAAATTAAATACATCCTCAGTTTAAAGTAAACCTTACATGGTTGATAATGATAAAACAAAAGACTTCTCCAACTTAGCTTGTATAATGACTCCTTTGTCATAGGTAGAGCCACTGCTACCAGAAAACGTCCATAGTTTCGACAAGGTTACCTTTTAACCATTTAATCATTCATTGTTCCATCCATTTCAGAGTATAATTTAAAAGAATGAATCCAAAAAGATATGTTTCCACATTTTTTGTATTACATTTTCTTTTTCCTTATTTCTTTATTTTATAAGATAAAAATCCATTGTCCTGGTTTGGTGGCCAGTGGTTGACAATGCCATTCGTTGGTTGTAATTCAACTAAACAAGCTGGCTCATGATGAGACCCCTTGTCTTATAATTATAAGTCATTACCCTGTTTTGGTATGCAGTGTTGGTAATGTTAGTTGAACTAGTCCCCTATGAACATGGTAAGCAAGCTTATGATAAGATCTCTTATCTTTTATATCAAATATATTTTAGAATTACACTCTGAAAAATCATAAACTTTGATGGATGGGGTGAATAATTTTCTCCTTAAGAGAACATGGATGACATTTTTGAGAGTTGAAGATGCTAAAATTGAATCAGTCTCTGCTTTGTATTGATAACTTTTTTTAGACTTCTAAAACTTTAGAATGATTTACAATATTTTCAAGTTTTGAGAAGATTTCACAAATGAAAAGGGTTTTCAGAATTCAATTATACCTAATTCTCCAGAGCTTTCCTTTTCCTTCAAGGCTTCCATCTATCAAAAGTAAATAATAAGACTATTTTCTTTTGAGTGACTTTTTCAATATAGTAAAGACCAATAGAAAGCTATTTACAACTTTATTTCCTAAAACAAAAATAACTAATTATTCACATAAATATAGCTGAAATTTGAATATTTACAAAGTGAGAAGGGGTTACCTCCTTAATTGAATAATTTTTTCAAAATAAGTCCATAGCCAGGAAGAGAATCTCTCTTTCCTGATAGATCTTGCAATATGAATGTAGATGGCCCATCTTCTCGCTGATTTGGAATGGTCCAAGGCACATTTTTTGAAACTTAGTGTGTTTTCCTTTATCCTCATGGGTTTTGTCCCATTTCAAAACCAGATCATCAATCTGTAAATGTTTTGAGCCAGTTGAATTTGTATCAAAAGAAGACTTAATAATTTGTTGATGCTTTACATGTGTAATTTGGACTTTCTCCCTTTCTTCTTCTAGTTTCAAGATATGATCATGTCTTAATTGAATAGAAAATGAGGGATTTTCTTCAATAAACTGCACTAAGGCTAGTGATGGAAGTAATAAATTTGATGGTATGACAGCCTCCTTTCCATGCACTAGATTAAATGGAGAAGTACCTATTGAGGCCTTCTGTGTTGTACGGTCTGCCCATAATGCAAATATCAAAGACTTATGCTAGTTTTTATGATTCTACTCAATAGTTCTCTTAATGATTTTGATAAGATTTTTATTGGTAGATTCTGCTAAACCATTACCCTGAGGGTAGTAGTTTGCAGAATATTTCAATTTTAATCCTCTTTTGATAGCAAATTCAAGTATAGAATTACCAGAGAAGTAAGATGCATGATAAAAAATAAGAGCGTTTGGGACACCAAACCTGGTAATGATGAACTAATCTATGAATTCAATGATTGCTTTAGAGTTTGTTGTATTCAAAAGAATTGCTTCCACCCATTTAGTAAAGTAATCAGTAGCTATAAGGATATACCTATGCTATTTGTATGAGTGTAGAGTGATTTCTCCAATGATATCCAATCCCCATTGTTTAAAGGACCATTCAATGTTGACTGGTTGCAAAGGAAAATCTGACTTCCATTGTCTTCCACTGGTAGTTTGACATGTTTCGAATTTCCTTACATATTCATGAGTATCTCTAAATAAGGTGGGCTAGTAATACCCAGCATGAATGATTTTGTGAGCTATTGTATTAGCTCCAAAACATCCTCCTGCCGGACCATCATGTAGTTCCTGCAAGACCTTTTGTGCTTCAGGTTTTTCTAAGCATCTTAACAAAATTGAATCATAATTCCATCTAAACAACACATCATCAAAAATCATGAAGTTTTTTGCTTTCAGTCTTATGGCACGCTTATTTTTATAGGAAATATTAGAAGGAGCATATCCATTTTTCAAATAGAATATCAAATCTACATATTGAGATTCGGGATTAATAGTACTTATCTCATTGATCTCTTCAATATCATTTGTACTTTCATATTCCTAATATTAGAAGCTCCTGCTAACAACCTGCAAAAACCTTGGCCTTTGACAATATTTGCTGGTTTTTTGTCCAAATCATATTCTTGTAATGCTATGACCCAATTTGCCCTCTTTTCTCCCAATTACCTTTGAACTAGTAACCGTCTTACTGCTGAAAAAGGAACTATAACTTTTTCGTGAGCTTTTAAGAGAAAGGGTTTAAAGTGTTTAATGGCTTCATATACAGCAAAGGTTTGATTTTCCACTTCAAAGTAATTAAGTTTAGCACCTTGAAGGTTTGAACTATAAAATGAAATTGGTGCTTCCAAGTTTTGATCATTGATTTGTGTCAGCACTGCTGCATAGGATGAATAAGAGGCAAGAGTATATAGAATGAAATGATTTGAAAATTCAAGAGTGTTTAATACAGGAGAATTTATGATTGCTTGCTTGATCAAATCAAAAGCTTCTTTCTCTATATGTCCCCATTTAAACACTGAGTTTTTCTTAATCATGGTTTGTAATGGTAAAACAATCTATGAAAAATATGAAACAAATCTTTTCACAAAATTAATTTGACCTAAAAATGATTGCATTGTCTTTATTATTATGTGGAAATGGAATATCAAAAATCTCTTTGATTTTATCTGGATCAATATAAATACCATCCTTTGAAACAATGAAACCCAAGAGTTTACATTAGTTAAGAGAAAAAAAGGACTTCTTAGGATTGAGTGAAGTGCCATACCTTTTGCAGCGCTCAAAGATTTGTTTCAAATCATGTAAGTGATTTGATATTTTCTTAGAGAAAACAGTAATGTCATCCAAATAGAAAATTACTGATTTATTGATTAGACCTTTGAATGTTATGTCCATTTCTCTTTGTAATGTGGCTCCAGTATTGATTAATTCGAAATGCATTTTTTTATAGCCATAAGTTCCCCACTTGGTTCTGAAAGTAGTCTTAAGTTTGCCATCAGGGTTGTTATAGACATTTTTGGGCACTTCAACCCCAATCATAAATGTCCATAAACTGAGGGCTCCTAAGTCCCTAAAAGTGTTGCTTCACTGCCTAAAGGAACAAGGTCAACTGATTACATCATCTCCCAGAAGTTCTCCACTAAAAACTGCTCATAAATGGTCAAACCTGGACCATA
>APFE031083225.1:72862-85890 GCA_000404065.3 Pinus taeda | reverse complement strand
GACGGAGCCTGAAGTCAAGCCAACTAGCCTTCGAACTGCATTTGTTATACAAATGCAAAGTAGATCAATGCTGCTTCAGTCTATCTCTGGGTTTTGTTTATGTATTAAACCATAGATCTGCAAGCAATCTAATTGCCCTAAGTGGTGGCTCTATTAACCTCTTAGATCACCCCTATGTTTTACATACACTAATCTTTACTTATTCGACCTAAACACCTGAACTAGATTGCAAACTGTGAGTGAAAATCCGTTCAAAGTCTCGCAGTGCTACCATCGCACCTTGCCTTCAAGGTAGTCTATATGCATCGCACTTCCCGAGTGCAGTAGGTGCGCTGCATACTGATTTCACTGTGTAACGGGTGCGATGGTCAGGGAGGGTTAACTTTACCCTCAGACTGTGGATTTTTCTCACTGTTTTTAGTCCTATTCAGGATTTTTACTGTCTGTAGTCAGTGTAATTCTGTCAAAACCCCCTTCTCTTGCATTATTCCGCCTCCTTAGTGCAAAGAACTATAAATGTTTTTATGTATTGCGCGTCATTTTTAGTTCTCTTTTGCAAAAAAGTAGCATAGTCGAACTATCGTCTCTAGATCTGAAAGTGTCGTAGCTGTCGTTTTCAGTTTTAGGAAACAATCCCATTGTTCTTGATAGTCGATTATACAGTTACTATTGCATAGTATTTGAATTAGTAGTTTTAAAGTGTCGAAAAGCAATTTCCATTTCAAAATTGCAAAGTGTCTCTCTTGCTTTCACTTCGTTTTGAAAAAGAATTTTGTTGAGTACTGTCACTTTAAAAGTAATTCAATTTGCACATAGCTTTCTTGACATCATTCACATTAAGAAGGCTGAGAACAAATACATGCATGTGCATTTGCATTTTGATTGCTTGGCTTGATTTAGGACTGTGCATTTAGCATGTGCTCTATGCTCTGTGAAGAAAAGATTCTTCACTTTCTTCCCTTTAGTAGCTAGGATTTCTCATTGTTGAAAGAAGATTAAACTTTTGTTTATCATCTTAGACTGCATTTTAGGAATTATATACACATCACGTGGTGAATCTGAAAGGCAAATTGTTAAGCAAGATCAACTTAAAATAAATTCAATGAATCTAACAACGCTTTGGAACTTAACGCACAACATCTAGAGGTCTAGGCTAGAGACATATTCAAGCGTCGTAAAACTTGGTAACTGTTGCTTTCAGTGTTGGTTGGGGGATTCCTCCACTCTAAGACAGCAAGTGCCAGTACGGACCTGTGCTCCCACGTACCGTTGAGTATATATTGTGAGACCACAATAGGTTGCATCCTTTATCCTTAGGAAGTCGTGTTTGCCGCCCTATCAAACGCAATGCACCGAACACAGCATTCAGGAAGATTGACTGCCATACCATAAAAAGTATTCTGCAGTTTTGTGATTGGTTTGGTAATCCTCTCTGCCTAGATCTCTAGAGAATTCCATTTTAAGCCTTTTTAGACTCCTTAAAGGAAAGGTCCTCTGAGCACTTGTCACTTCAGGCTCAATAAAAATCGAAGGCGACTAGAGTCATCTTTTGTTTTTTCTCGACTCTTTAAAATTGAAAAAACAAGTTGTGTCAAAGTGTCTAAAATTCATTTAATTAGAAAAAACTTTTTTCCTTTTTATTTTGAGTTGATCAAGTAATCTACAATCGTGGAAGAAATTCAATCAAAACCCCGTCGTTCGCGGAGACTTACAAGTCAACCGTCGTTGACTCTGAAAGTGAAACCATCCAGATGAAGCGAACTCATTGTTGGGCAATTTATTGGGCTTAAATTGCTACATTAAATTATCGACCAAGGAAACTCATAAGCTTTTGATGATGCCAGCAATATATATGCAGGAGTAGGCAACTAATTCTATATCTAGTGAAATTATTTACGATTCAATATAATATGCAAGGGAAGAGGCTCCTAACTTAGGAGATCCTGGTTGTCCTTCTCGACAATATCATAGAGAAATCATAAAAATAGAAACTTGAAATGCAAACAAGAGAATGAACTTTAATTGTTGTTCAGATTCAAAGAGAGAAAGAATAACTTAGTCTCTTGATTGTCTTCTCATGTACTAATCCAAACCAAATTAAGATTCATCCATAAGCGTAAAAAAATGAAATAACTTGAAACATAAAAGCAAAAAGATGAATTTCAATTATCATACAAATCAAATAGAGAGAGAGAGCCTAACATAGACTCTTGGTTGTCCTCTCATATGTTGATAAGACTCTAATTTAAAATTCATTTCATCAATCGCAAACCAATCCTCAAACTTCTAAGAAATTAAAGGAAATAAGATATAATATGAAATAACATGTTTCTTTGCTCCTTCTAGAGTGAGCTCAATTCTCCTAAGAAGAAAGTGATAAGTTATTCCATATACTACATTAAGGTAACTTCTATCTAAAACTACATAATGGAAATATATGTAAAACTTATATCTAAAACTACATAATGGAAATATATGTAAAACAAAGCTTTATTCTATTCCATCATAAGTTGGATACAATGCTCTAAGAGTCCTCCCTTTGGAATGGATGAGGTACTCCTATTTATACAAAAACTATGATAACAACCTCATAAATGTAGACCCACTATTCTCTCCTTTGACCCACATATTTCTCAACCAATGGTGACACATAACCCTATCCAACATGATCTCCTCCATGAGGTCCATGATTTTCTCCATGAGATCATGATCTTTCCCATGAGGCTTATCTTATCAAATTCGAATTTGATCATTCAAGGCCACATAAAGATGCCCTGGAAGCTTCCTTTGTACCTACACATGTCAACAAACTCATTCTAATAGTTAGGTATAAGTATAAGCATATTATTTTCTAAAGTTTAGCCATAAATCCACTTAAAAATGTTAAGAATTAATAAACTTTGGAAAAGCATAGTTATGACCCAATAATGAGGTAAATGTAATGATGTGGAGGTGGAATGGAGGTGACATGAAGGTAGAATGTGAAGATCTTGGTGAATAATGGAGTGAAAATAAGGACTATTGTGAAGCCCAACACTCATTTAACCGGATCAAAGTCCCCTAGGTTGGTTGGAGCATGCACTCCAACATCCTCAGAGACTCCTGTTACTCCGAACATTTCTGGTATCCCTTCCTCTACAGAAGAAATTCCGCAACAGCAAAAGGACATTACAAGTGATCCTAGTGTGACAGTTAACACTTCTATTCCTAAACCGGCTCCATCTACAGCCAATTCGGAAGGTGTTACTACCCAACCGTCTGTTGCTTCAGAACTTACATCTTCTTCGGCACCAGAAATATTTTATGGACCTGACGATCTACCTCTTCCTCTCGGATTGATTTCCATAAAAGAGATTGTGGAAGATCCTCCATCTAGCACTCCAACGCAACTTCGAGCTGGGATCGCCCTGTATCCTTCTTCATCAGAAGATATTCACCCACCATCGGAAGTTCCTGAAGAATCGCTAAGGAATCTTTTGGATAGGCTTAATATCTCTGAACAACCGTCAACATCAAGGACTGTGTTACCCGACACATCAACAGCAGAAGCTCCTTCTGATATTCCGACAATGTTCGCCGGCGTGCCATCTATCCCAACTAGCTTTCAATCGCTGGATGGAGTCCATCCAGGGGCTATCTCAACAGTATGGACTGTTCCCGTTTGTTTGTTTGGAATTATATCTAGAATCTCTTATGTTGAGTCTCAACAAACTAATTTGTCACAAGGTCAAATTCTGGTCTAGGAGCATCAGGGATTTTATCGTAGAGCATGCCAGACTGAGTATAAATCAAGTCTAGATATTGTGCACAAGCAATAACTTGCTCTTCAGTGACGACTCCTCCCTTTGCCACGTCTTCTGTAATAGTGGGTAACAGTGACTCATCTCCTAGAAAGTCTTCTGCAAACCCTTCTGGGAATGGGAAACCCAAAACTCCATGTCATATATGTGACGAGGATCATTGGACCAGAGAGTGTCCATATAAAGAAGAACTTAGAAAATCTTTCAAAAGTTCAAAAACCTTGGTTGTATTGACTGATCCGTTTCCAAACCCAAGAACAAATCTGGTTGCTAGTGAAAATGCTTCCCCGTCCCAAGTGCTAATGTTGTTAGTTTCAAAGCAACTGAATGATGCTCTGATATCGACAATGAGTAAAGATTATGGGAATCCACAGATGTTGAACAACAAGGATAATGATCAACCTATTATTTCAACAACAACTTCAACCGAAGTTGTGCCACCCATCATTCCTGAATTAACAATAAAACTGCCAAAGGGAGTAGTACACAAATCGACGTTTAATCCTCGTGCCCGAGAAACACAACACTATAATATAGTGGACGATTTAGCCCAATCGCCATTAGCGATGTCGACTCTTGAGGTACTACAAAATTGCCCCTCCCAAAAGCAGGATTTATTATCAACAATAGGTGGGATTGACCCAACGAATTCCAATCTTATATCTTTTAATCACAAAGGATACGACCCTCAGTTACCAGCTCAACTAGCTTTCCTCATTCAACTGAAAGCCCTCGACAAAACTGTTCATAGAACAATTATTGATGAGGGGGCATCCACATGTATCATGTTGATGAGTCGCTGGAAAACTCTCGGGTCTTTGTCCTTGTCACGATCATCGACGAAATTGAAAGCATTTGATGGACGAACATACACCCCATATGGGATACTAAGTAACTTGCACGTCGAACTGGGGGGAAAAACAGTAGAAATCAATGTTGAAGTCATCGACAGAAACCTCGATTACAACATCCTACTGGGAAGACCCTGGATATATGCCATGGTAGTCGTTGTCTCGACCTACTTTAGGAAAATTGCATTTCCTTTCCAAGGAGGAATTACAATCATCGACCAACAAACTTTTCTCCCCAACAGTTCGCAAGTTACGGGAAGCATTCTGATGATCCATGGAAGCCCTAGCATGCTTCACAATATCAGAGTAGGCCTACTAAAAGACCGCACATTAATGGAAACCTTTACCCTACCGCCTCCAACAAATTTGGCGGAAGTGGCTAATGTAGGAATCTGCAATATGATATCTTCCATTCAAAAGATGCCAGAAAATGATGTTAAAATGGATCATCCGCAAGTTTTGCCTCTAAACCCACTGGAAACATTATAGCAATCAATGTTTTCAGCATGGGAGGCAAACCCACATCAAGGCTCATCAAGCATTTGGATAGATAGGTCTAAAGAATATGGCACCCCTTCAGATCCTTGGTTGCAAGTACACTCTACAGACGAAGGAATCATTCAATCGATAATGATTGATGGGGCACCATGGGAAGATTACCACCCTCATTCCCATCTTCTGAACTAGAAAGAAGATAATTTCGGCAACCTACACTATCCTTCAGTATTTTACTTTTTGACAAATACTGTAAATACGGTGGATTCCAAGAGAAACCTATCCAATATTGAAGAGACTACTGCCATAAATATCTCAACCAAAACAGATGTTGTAGAGAATATTCATGTTGGAAAATCTTGTTGTTCTTCACAACTGGAAATATATAACACTCTCTTTCGCGAGTTCAGAGATGTCTTTGCTTGGTCATATGATGAAATGCCAGGTATTGACTCGAGCATAGTTGAACATGAAATTAAGATGTATCCAAATGTCAAACCGGTATGACAGTGACTAAGGCAGGTGCACCCCAAGAAAGCCATTGCCATCAAGGCGGAAGTTGAAAAACTCCTCCATGTTGGTTTCATTTACCCCATTCCTCTAACCAATTGGGTATCGAATATTGTTCCTGTGATGAAAAAACAAGGAACGATTAGAGTGTGCGTCGATTACAGGGATGTAAATCAAGCTTGTCCAAAAGACAACTACCCTACACCCTTTATCGACCAGATAATTGATGAATGCGCTGGATGCGAAATCTTTTCATTTATGAATGGATTTTCCGGGTATAATCAAATAAATATCTGCCCACAGGACCAGTCGAAGACTGCATTCATTTGTTCGTGGCGCACATTCGCATATCGCAAGATACCATTTGGTTTGAAGAACGCAGGGGCAACTTTTCATAGAGCAATGAACTATGCTTTCCATGACATCAAAAACATCGTTCAACCATATCTTGATGATCTCCCAGCTCATTCACGAAAGCGGACCGATCATACCCGCCATTTGAGAGTCATATTTCTACGTTGCCAACACTACAAGATACGACTCAATCCGCACAAATGTGTGTTTTGTGTCAGTTCTGGTCATTTACTTGGCTTCATGGTCTCAAAGGATGGGATTCGTCTCGACCCATGGAAGGTTCAGGAAATCATCGATTTGCCTCCACCTTAAAACTTGCTTCAAATTCAAAAACTCCAAGGGAAAGCAAATTTCCTCAGGAGGTTCATTCCAAATTACGCCGAACTAGCTAAAAGTTATACTCATCTATTGAAAAAAGAAGTACCCTTCGTTTGGGATCAGGGCGCACAAGCTTCCTTTGATGCTTTAAAATAATCTCTAATACAAGCGTCATCAATGTATGCTCCTGATTATCAAAAAGAATTTAACCTATATCTAGCTACAGCAGATATGACCATAGCAATAGTTTTAGTTCAAGAAGACAATGGAATTGAACATATTATATATTATTTAAGCTGAAACTTAAATGATACGAAAATGAAATACTCCTACGTTGAAAAGCTTGCCCCCGTAGCTATTCAAGTGATACAGAGATTTCGACACTACGTCCTCTTCAGGAAAACTACCATTTTATCATATTGCAACCCCATGACTTATATATTGTCATGACAGTTGCTGGGGGGCAAATATTCAAAATGGATAGCAATTCTACAAGATTTTGATTTGCAATTCAAAAAATCCAAATCAAAGAAAGCCCTCATATTCGCGGAGTTACTATGCGATCTCCCATCGTCGTCCAACGATGCAACACCCGAAGAAGCAATCATGGATGAAAATTTGTTTCTAATATCTTCAAGAGATCTGTGGTATGGAGATATAATCATTTATCTCCGGACACAAACATATAGGTCTAATACCTCACGCTCTGAACAACGACGGATTTGATACCAATCAAAAGACTACGTGATCGTTGATGATACCCTTTATCATTGTGGTATCGATATAGTTCTGCGGAGGTGCCTCACCCATGAGGAAGCCGAAAAAGTCCTAAATGACTGTCATTCAGGTGCATGTGGGGGGCATCAATCTGGTTATGCTACGGCGCAAAAAAAATTGCGAGCAGGATACTTCTGGCCAACAATGTTCAAAGATTGTATAACCGTAGTTAGAAGTTGCCATGCTTGCCAAATTTTCGATAGCAAAACCAGAAAACCACTCGCACCGTTGCAACCAGTAGTAGTTGTTGGGCCATTTGCCAAAAGGGGCATAGATTTCATGACATGTAACCCCACCTCGGTCGGGGAGCATGGGTACATCATAGTTGCGGTAGACTATTTTACCAAATGGGCTAAGGCAATCCCTACATTAAACAACAGTGGCGAAACGACAACCCTTTTCTTTTTTAATCACGTAGTCTCCATATTTGGTGTTCCATGGGCCATAGTCACAGATTTTGGATCGCATTTTCGCAATCACATGATGGTTGAGTTGGCTGCCAAATTAGGACTGTCCCACGACATCTCTACTCCATACTATCTGCAAGCTAATGGACAAGTTGAGGCAATCAACAAAGTCCTAAAGTGAATGTTGCAAAGGATGATCGGAGTCCACAAATGGGATTGGCACCTAATCCTGTACTCGACCTTGTGGGCATACCGGACATCGGTAAGAAATGCAATCGGGTTCACACCTTTTCAACTTGTGTACGGTCTAGAAGCAATCTTACCAGTTCAATGTGAAATCTCGTGCCCTCAAACTCACAGTCGACCTTCTCCCTGGAACCTCAGAAGAAGAGGCTCGTTTCTTGGAACTAATCCAATTGGATGAAACCCGTCGTGATGCAGCCTCGGCTAATGAAGCTCATAAGAAACAAGTCAAAGCATAGTTCGACAAGAATGTCAAACCTCGCGTCTTCTCAGAAGGTGACCTGATCTTACTTTACGACCAGGAATCCGATAAGTTGGGAGCAGGGAAATTGAAATCATTATGGATGGGTCCCTATATTTTTAAGCGAGTATTAGCAAAAGGAGCCTACGAGTTGATGGACTATGATGGGATTCTATTGGCACAACCTCACAACCTGTTGTACCTCAAGCGTTACTATGCTTGATTTCGCGTAGTAATCCTCATGCTTTTGTTACATTTTTGTTTTCACCAAGAGCATTTATTTTGGTCAAGTAATCCTCTTTTTTGCATTCGTTGCAGATGTCAAACCCACTGGAATCATTCATTGGATATGCTGACGGAGCAAGTCGTAGTTCACAGAACCTGTCTTCTGCGGCATGGGCCATTTTCAATCCCAACGGTGAGTTAGTAAGTTTCAGAGGAGTGTGTATTGGTCGTTCTACGAACAATATCACTGAGTACAGTGCATTTATAGAACTCCTTTCTGATGCCATCACACATGGCATATGTCGACTTGTCGTCAGGCTAGACTCACAGCTCGTCATTCTACAACTCACCGGCATTATTCTGTACGAAATCCAGCTATCTATCGCATGTTCCTAAGGGTCAAAATTTTGGAAAGACAGTTCAATTTCATCCAATATCAACATATTTCCAGAAGTTTAAACACATTAACGGACTCATTGGCAAATTATGTGTTAGATAGACATTTGTGACATTTATAAAAAGAGGCATCACATCAATATATGTAGCAAGATCATGTAACTTAACCAAAATAAAGCTCCAAAAATCAAAAATATATTTCATAACTGTTTATAGTCTATACATAATGTTCTGTAACCAAGAAAAATTGGTCAAATGACCCAAAACTCAAAATGCTAGGGGGCATCCTAGTCTAATGATGCTGGTGATAACAAGTCACCGCCTATGCAATCATGCGTAAAAGCCTAGTCCATCGACTCGGTACTCCAGTAGTATGTCGTTGCAACCGCAGAGGTAGCTTGTCGGTCCTCATATCTAGGATACCAAGGGTAAGACCCTCGATCTGGTCCTGTAGTGCTGAAAGATTCTCGACCACATCAAGGTCGCGAAGGATGGCCCTCCCAACAGCCTCTCATGTTGGAGTGCCCGCTGGGTCTCTGCAGTGTACTACCGGTCGAACTGGTCCAACATCTGCATGAGCACATGAGTTTTGATTAGTCTTGATCAAAAAACATAAGAACATTATAAAGAACAATGAACAAAGATATGGTCAGAATAATTACCCATGGCACCCCACTGCTTTCCAACCGGCAACACCAAATCCAAGTCACCTCGAAAATCCATACCAGCATATGGGAACCTGGCATAAACCATCTTCTGATGATCGAACCACTCGAAGAAGGTCTTAGAAAAAGAAATCTGGGGCTGGCGAGCGTGCCGAGACATGAGGTCAACCCATCTCTGCATCCATGGTTCAGTCGGTGGAGGTAGGCCAAGAGAAATGTATTGCAGCTGCATCAGTGGGATTCTCTCCGAGGCGAAAGTGGTCAAAGTAGAACCATAACCGAAGTTCTTGGATCTTCCTCTTTTCACCTTGGTCAATTGTTCTTTCATCACAGAGAGTACTGTATCACACCAATTGAACACCTTCAGTTTAAGGCATTCCAAAGCATACTGCATGTAAGACCTGTTAGCTATGTGAAGAGCAGAACTACCAGCCAGTGTAGCAAAAGTGAACATAATGGTCCGCAAGGGCCAGTCAGTGACATCTCGGATATTGATGTTGCGGTCCGTACTCGACTGAGATCCCTCTCTGCAGTGCTGACAAATGTACTCCTTCACGGATTCACCCCCATGGGTGGAGCCTGATAATGAGAGAGGGGCACCATGCCTCGATAAACCGGTCAAAAAATAGATGTCCACGATAGTCAAGGGGATCGATTTGCCCCTAATCTGGAACACGTGGTTGATAGGATCCAAGGCATTGAGGAAATATTGCAACAAACTGATTTGTTGTCTCATGCTAGAGATACGGAAAAACTTCAACAAGCCACAATTCCACAATGCAGCTACTGTGCCCGGATCATGTAAAGCAACAACATCCTCTTCTTCATACTCATGTTCCCGCCATGTAACAACCATTTTTGCTTTGATGAACCTCTGAAAAACAAGCAAGAGAAGAGTCAAGATCTTCATTTGGTGAAAAACAGGAAAAAATCCATGAGGAAACTATGCAAAAAATTTCCTCCTTATGCCCATCGCACCCCAATAAGTGTACTGGGAGTGATGCATACTGACTAGTCAGTGAGAAGATCAGTATGCATCGCACCTTTTGATTAAGGAAGGGTGCGATGGTTCCAGGCCGAGTTCTTCAAACTCCAGAGGCTAAAAAAAACAAGGAAATAGGCTCAGAATCCAAAATCAAAAGCATGCAATTGAAGAGCACAAGTTTAGCTCCTACCTGGTCCAAGCGGCGTCGAGAATCGTCCACAGAATCTCCCAGAATCTGCTGGTGAAAATCATGGGGAAAAGCACCTCCAGAGTTCCAACAAACCAAATTCAAATGAAATGGTAAAATGAGAGGTAAAAGTCACTTTTAATTTACCATGCACGTAATTCAAGTAAAATACTAGTGTTCCTAACTCATTTATCAAGCATATGTTTTCATTTCTAATCGGTTTGATGAAGTAAATGAACAGGTAGTACAATCTTTGAAAGAACAAAATGCTAATGGTGAATCAAAGACTCAATGACCATCATCGCGAGCAATGTTACCGCATGGTTCAATCTCGTCAAAAAATAAACCCCCCCATGAGCAGTTTTAGCGCATAGTTCAAGCTCGTTAAAAAATAAACATAAGTCATGAGCAAATGTTTCCCCCAGCGTTTAAGCTCATTAAAAAATGAGCCTGTAAATAACCATCGTGAATGCCTTATCGCTAGCTTTTGAGCCTTGGTCGTGTTCTTATCATCACTTCCACACTATTTTTAGCCAATCATTCACCCCTATATGATTGTTTACCCCTTCGAGGAACATATGCGAAGAGTGATTCTATTAGCCATCCTTGTGACACTGCCGTGATTGGAAAATTCCAAATCTTACCTGGAATCTATTGCTATCCGAAACCATCACTCATTCCTCAAAAATGAGTCTTCTTTAAGCTCTTTTCAACTGACTCGTAAAATATGAAAATACTGCCGAGCAATTGGCCTCTCCAGCTCATTAAAGTCTTTGGAAGTGCTATCCATCCTCTAGATTTTAATATTTTTGGACCTGAAGGATTATTACACAAAAAGATCGAGCGCTTGTCTTGTTCGGCTCATTAAAAATATCGAAAATTCATCCCTTTTGTATTATTTTATGCTTTTTCGGACTTAAGGGATTATATGACGAAAAATAATCATTGAAGTCTCCTTTCCGTTTCTTTCAGACTCTCTAAAATTTAAAGGGACCGAGTTATCTTTGTCGTTAAACTTGTTAAAATCGAATAGCAACAAACTCGTCCAAATGGACGAGAACGAGTTTCACTATCGCTAGGCTCGCTAAAATATAACGACAGGTTTGCCTGAAGGGCAGATTATAGAACAAGCATATGTTATCCTCCTCAAGCTTGACAAAAATAAAGAGGTACTGGTCAGCAATGACTAGGGAAAATTGGGAAGAAAACTTGAAAAAACTTTATTGGTAGCAAGTTGTTCTTGAACATGACACTTTCCTTCCGCATCCATACCGGGTTAGGTTGTTTCGTTCACTGGTCATCACCATTGGTTCGTCACACCATCCATCTTTGGGGTTAACGCTACTAATCCATCGTCAGTGTTGTCGATATGTTCAAGAGAAGTGATTTAGACAATTCACCTGTGTCTCACCCACTGCAGTACATTCATGCTCCATTCCTTCATGATCACCACCCTGAACCCTATATCGTCAAATTGTTTTCACCTCCAAAATCATTTGCTTCGTTCTGTGTCATTAATGTGGGATTCATTAAGGCCATCCTGTGACGGGTCACTTCTTGTCGACATCAGCTCATTATCCAAGAAGTTGACTTAGGAACAACCCTTTCAGTACTTTGAAGCTTGCATGCCTCAATGGCAAGTTTCTCACTTTCGGCGACAGGTTTACATCAATGGCCTTCGACCGAGAAATTTTAAGTGGTGTTTGACACCAAGTCCCTTTTCACACCACGTGAATTGTACTGTAGTACCTTGAGGGTCATTGTCATTATTGGTGATTCCTCTCGCGCCTGTTAACAACTTACATCATTGGCTGGTAATCAGGCGATGTCTTTCCATGTTCGACTCCAGAACATTTTTCACATGGATTGACTTGTACTCCAAGTGAAGATTGAACGAGTTTTGAAGACCCAGGATATAGTTTCATCCATCCGGGCTGCGATATATTTAGGAATATAAAGACATCAAGTGTACATCATTTCCGAACAGATAATCATCCAAATCAAAGGATGATGAGTCCATATCATTAGTCTGTCACACAAACGATTGTCTGTCCTATGTACATGAAAATGAATTTATAAAGCTGAGCATGGGAATGCCCGCCTTAGCTAGATCATGAAAAAATGTTGTCAAAATAATGTATTGTATTGTATCTTATTACAGGTGGCCTCCCAGCTCGGAAAAACTTCGGATCCTCATAGTAAAGCATTTCGCCCAACATCAGAAAGATTAACGACCTCATGCTTTAGGGGGCAACTGTTATAGACATTTTTGAGCACTTCAACCCCAATCATAAATTTCCATAAACTGAGGGCTCCTATGTCCTTAAAAGTGTTTCTTCACTGCCTAAAGGAATAAGGTCAGCTGATTACATCATCTCCCAGAAGTTCTCCACTAAGAACTGCTCATAAATGGTCAAAACTGGACCATACTAAAAGCCCAGTGCAGAGGGTGCGATGCCTATCACCTTCCCAGTGTACAAGGTGCGATGCATACTGAATTGCTCCTCTGTAGGGTGCGATGGTCAGGAATGGACAAATGGCAGGGAAAAAATGCGAGGTGGAAGATCATGGAAT
>APFE031083225.1:40759-64352 GCA_000404065.3 Pinus taeda | reverse complement strand
TGATTTTCAGCACATTCAGTTTGATAGCATTTCTAACGATAGTCATGATGACCATAGTTCAGATACTAGTCATGAACAGGTTTCAGAATCAGAACATGAACAGGGTTCAGGTTTAGATCATGAACAGGTCTCAAATACTGATCGGCAAGAAGTTCCTACAGATGGTAGTCATCCAATCGAGGAAGCGCCGGAAACATCCTTAAGGAGGTCGACAAGAATCAAACAACCACCGAGAAGGTATGATGATTATGTCACTTCTGTTGCATTTACTGCTAATGACAATGAACCTCTGTGCTATCAGGAAGCAATAGAAGGTTCAAAAAGTGACAAGTGGAAAGCAGCCATGAAGGACGAAATGATGGCCTTTAATAAGAACGGCACATGGGATCTGGTTGAGCTTCCGAAAGGCAGGAAAACTGTCGGATGTAAATGGGTCTTCAAGCTGAAATGAGGTGTGAATGATACGGAAGATAGGTACAAAGCGCGACTGGTTGCAAAAGGGTTTTCTCAGAAAGCCGGTATTGACTTTCATGAGATTTTTTCGCCAGTGGTTAAAATTGTTTCAATTAGAATTGTGTTAGCATTAGTGGCTTTGTTTGATTTAGAGTTGCAACAGTTAGATGTTAAGACTGCATTCTACATGGTGATTTAGATGAGGAAATATATATGGAACAACCGGAAGGGTTTGTTCAGCATCGCAATGAGAAATTTGTCTGCAGGCTCAAGAAGTCATTATATGGCCTGAAGCAGTCGCCTCGGCAGTGGTATAAGAAGTTTGATTCTTTCATGTTGAATCAGAAATATGTTAGAAGTGAATATGATCATTGTGTTTATTTCAAACAATTGAATAATGGCATGTTCATTATCTTAGTGTTATATGTTGATGATATGCTTTTAGCAAGCAAAAGCATTGAAGAAATCAACAGGTTGAAGACTCAGATGGCAAGGATGTTTGATATGAAAGATCTAGGAGCTGCAAGACAGATTTTGGGCATGGAGATTTTCAGAGATAGGAGTAATGGTAAGCTATGGCTATCACAACAAAAGTATATTGAGAAAATACTTTTGAGATTTGGTATGGATAATGTGAAGTCTGTTTCAGTCCCTTTAGCTTCCCATTTTAAGCTTTCTTCGAGTTTATGTCCTAATACAGATGAAGAAAAAGATTATATGTCTCAAATTCCATATGCCAATGTAGTAGGATGTTTAATGTATGCGATGGTTTGTACTCGACCAGATATTTCACATGCAGTTGGGGTTGTCAGTAGGTACATGGCAAATCCGGGTAAAGAACACTAGTCAGCAGTGAAATTGGTGCTTCGGTACTTGAGAGGCACAAGTAGTTATTGTATTTCTTATAATAAGAGTAGTGAATTTGTTTGTGGATATGTTGATTCCGATTTTGCAGGTGATTTAGATAAGAGGAGATCAACTTCAGGGTACGTCTTTACTCTTGCAGGTGGAGCTATAAGCTGGATGTCGAAGTTACAGAACATTGTTGCTTTGTCCACTACTGAAGTAGAATACATTGCTGCTTCTCATGCTTGCAAAGAGGCGGTTTGATTGAAAGGTTTGCTTGGTGATTTTGGTAGGTTACAGGACAACATCCGGTTACTTTGTGATAGTCAAAGTGCAATACATTTGGCTAAGAATCCGGCCTATCATAGTAAATCAAAGCATATTCCAATTAAGTACCATTTTGTAAGACAGTTTATCACTGAAAGGGGAGTCTCTCTTGAAAAGGTGCATACAAAGGAGAACTATGCAGACATGTTCACGAAACCAGTTTTGTTGGAGAAGCTACGCTGGTGTTTGGCTTCTCTTGGCTTGCAGAAAAGATAAAATAATAATAACAGGGCATCAAGCGAATTGTTGTCAAGGTGGAGATTGTTGACATTTTCTGGTTGAACTGAAATAGGCAGAAATCTCTGTAGGTGACAACAATAGGAAATCTGTTGCTGGATTATCTCCAGGTTGTTGGGAGAAAATTAATGCATCCTAAATTTGACGTGAGAGTAGTTAGATTCTCTCTACTATAAAATAGGTTGTCATACGGATAGCTGGGAGAGAGAGTGAGAGTTTTATTGATGTAATCTCCAAATTTTGATTAATATATTCCTGATGCCTATGTTTGGTGGACGTAGCCCAGATTGGTTGGGTGAACCACATTAAATACTGTGTTATGTGCTTGCTTCTGCTGTGTGTTTAATTGTTGACTGAGCACCTGATCCAACAGTTATTAATCATTAGAAACTGATGCTCAATTATATAGTCATATCTTATTCCTATAATGTTACATGATGTTGGAATTGTGTTTAAGAATTTAATCATTACATGTGGATGCAAATAATATTGGGTGGAGGATTTATTTTTGTGTTCTAATATTCAAAATAGGAAGAGTTTGGAAATGAATGAGTCGAAGGAAAAGAGTCAAGTTTGTTAACTTCATATTGTTATGTGGGATACAAACAACTAGAAAACTATCTTTATAAAATATGCGATTTTGGAAGGAAAGGAGATTTTAGAGAGTTGGAGAATGTGCTAGAGATGTTTGAGGTGTTATGCATTAGTTACTAAGCATATGAAGCCTATGTGAAGCAAATTTGAAGGGAAGAAGAGGCAAAGATTAATATGGAGATATACTAAATTGATGACCAGGTAAAGAAACACATTGTTGATTCTTATTTGCATCAGGGGATTGTAGTGGCCTTTCAATTAGTAGCTTGTTAAATATTAGGTTGGAGCTTATTGAGGTCGGAGCCTCCCTGGGTTGTAGCTGATAGAAAATGTATGGGAGTTGGAGAGCTTTCTTTCATGTTGCAGCTTGTAGAAAATTGAGGTAGCAACCTCCCTACGAAAATAATATGTAATAAGTGAGTATGAGATTCAACAACAAAAAAATTGGGTTTTTCTCCCTCTATGGGATTCCACTTATATTTGGTGTCTATATGTGTTGTTATTATGTATCCATGTGATGTTTTGGTTTTATTATTACTAGTTGTTCACATATTAATTATGATGGTCATTATTTATTAAGATTCTCATCTAATGTTTCGGTTAATGAGTTTAAAGAAAATAATTTTAATGTCCATGAATGGACTAAGCTAATTCACCCCCTGTCTCAGTTTAGCCAATTTTCCCTCAATTGGTATAAGAGCAAGTTCCATATGTGTAAGCCTAACATCTTGAAGGTAAACCTTGTTAATTCATGGACTGTCAAAGCTTACCTGTGCTAAGTGTTGCAAAGTTTCATGAATGAAGAGATAAGGTTAAAACATGACTAATATCTTATAGACATGGTGTATGGAAGCTTGTATGTAGTGTCTACTACAAAGACTCTCCCTCTATGTAAGAAAAATAGTGGAATGTTAAGGAAAAATGTGTTATGTATAAAAATATTCATGATAAGGATCTTGATATAGTAATAGACATAAATTTTAGAAAACAAATTTGGGATAGACTACAACTCGTGGATGAAGTAGACACTAGTAGTTGCATTAGAGAAAAGAAGAAAAAGAGTAGGAAGAAAAAGTCCTCTGGAAAAGAAAATGTTGAAACAAATGAGACCTAACAAATGAGACCTATTCTACACCTGATTCTTGTGAATCAATGTTAGCTAGAGAACAAACCAACTTGACGTAGCCTTGGATGAAACATAAATATTGAAGAATGAGAGTAGAGAATATAAGAAACTATTGCAAATATGTGATGAAAGAGAACATAATTTCAAGGAAGAAATTGTAATCCTAAAGGCACTGCTTGAAAAGGCAAGGAGAATAGAGGAAATGATAAATAACTAGCTAAAGGAGATAAAGGTACAGTGTGAAAGATTATTGTCCAAAATGATTTCAGCTAGAAGATATTTGGATGAAAATAACAAGTTGTGTAAGAAGCTAGGAGAGGAGATTGCATCCATCAAGTACTTAGAATAAAATAACAGTAGCTTAAAGGTAGTCATAGAGGATAATGAAGCAACCTTACAAAAAAACATTATAGGAAGGTACAAG
This sequence comes from Pinus taeda, assembly GCA_000404065.3. Lineage (NCBI taxonomy): Eukaryota > Viridiplantae > Streptophyta > Pinopsida > Pinales > Pinaceae > Pinus > Pinus taeda. The sequence goes on along the minus strand of APFE031083225.1, from coordinate 60,345 downwards.
CAGAGTGAATAGTAAAGAAGAAAACAAAACCAAGCAGTAATAAGAAGAGCCAAAAAATGAGTTGAGGAAAATGATTCTTACAAAAAGGTCATTTCCTCATAGAGATGAGCTAAAAAAATTTAGAATGTCTCAAAGGAGATTCCTTTCTCCCTTGAAAGACATCAAATGTTTTTATTTCCATGAAATTGGTCATGTAGGAACAAAATGTAAGAGAAATAAAAACAATTTTAATCAGCAGAAGATGCAGCCAACAAGAAGGCTCCCTCACACAAGGAAACAAAAAATACAACCATACATCAAGTACACAAAAAACTTCCATTGTTACTATTATTTGTGCAATGAACTTGGATGTAGAGTCATTGAATGTAAATTTTGTGCGAATAAGAGCACAAGAGTACACACAATATTTTTCACCATATCTTGGTCAAATAAGGTTCTATTTATGTAGAAATTCTGGACACAAATGTTGGAAATAATACTGAGAGGGGGGGTGAATCAGTATTATCTTTTTTTGTGTAAGTCAGAAGTTTATATTATATAACAAAAAATAGTACAAAAAATCTGTCGTGGCAGATCGAAAGCAGGGATGAACATTGAACCATAACCAAACACCTTCTCAGAGAGTACAGAAAAAGAAAATTGCATGAAGCACACCACGCAAGGTGGCTCGAGCTGAGCTTATTCCTATAAACCAAGACTGCCGAGACCTTACAGTTCATGAAATTAACATAGACAGACTTAGGCCGAAACATAGGTAAGGCCGAAGAAAACAAAAAAAGGGACTACCCTAGATAAACTTTCCCATTTGACTGATGGTATCCAGACCCATCTGTCGCCTATGACTGTCCATCCTTGCCTGCACGGCTGCCATTGATTCGTTCTCCTGCACCTCAGTTGTGGCCGGCTGCAGAGTGCCAGGAGCCGGGTTGATAGTATCTCTCAGAAGCCTTATGAGCAGAGTGAGCTTCCTGTTGACTGTTTGAATGGCTTCATGCACAGTGGTGATTCGGCCATCCAGCGAGTTGTTGTAGTCAATAACTTTTGCCATCTGAGCTTCCGTGAGGTTCACTTCAGTCACGATATGCTGCTTCTCCTTCTCGACCGATTCCAGAGCTTTGGCTATGAGAATCTTGGTTCGCCAGCTCTCTGCCTTTATTCTAACAAACTGAGTAGCCCTTTTCGAGGGGGTTCTCGGATCCTTCAACCAATCCACCTCCTCTGCAATCTCCTCCTCCGTGCGCCCTTCTTCCGTCTGCTTGACCTTAGCCTCCAATTCAGCAACCTTGCGCTTGTTCTTAGTTATTGCACGGGTCTCATAGCCTCTCTTTGCCTCTAGGAGGTCCTTATTTGCAGCAGCACAGCAGCATCCTCCCGCATCCATATCTGTCTCTCTATGCTCCTCCCAGCTAATGCAATTACCGTTTATAGATGCATGCTTGACACTATTACGAGAAGCTATGGAGAAAACAGGGGAGTTACCCCCTGCTTTATAGTATTTTCGTTTGTGACCCTTCCTGAGATTAGCCTTACTCCCGCTGTAGGTAGGGGTACTGTTGGAATAAATTTGATTGAGGTTCACACAAGCCAGGTCATTGCATGTCGAATTAGAATGGAAGTGGCTGCTCATAATCCAATTAGCCTTATGCCAAGTGTCCTGTATGTTTGATCGGTTGCTGTGGTTGATGGTTGTATCAGACATACCCTGTATGCCTACATAACGATTGCTCATGCGTTGTGCCTCGGTCCACCCCGCCTCTTTAGAAATCAGCATAAATGTTATTGATGTCTTTCTATACGGATCCCTTCCAAGTGTCTTGATTTTTATATTACTGATGCTATAAGTTCTGTTTCTCGATCTGTAATGATCGATCGTCTGGCAGGCCTGCCGCTGCCAGGAGATCCACCTCCCAAGAAGTCCTGTCATTCCATTGCTTTGGTAATGATTGCTGCTAATACCGGTTTCATCAAAATTCCGGTATCGTAACCTGAAGTCGTCACCAGCTAGGTTGGATCGGCTTGGTTTGAATCCTTCTCTACCAGTTGTGCACATGTCACCTTGAGGATTGGCCAGTCTACCTCCTGCCAACAATTGTTCGTGATTAAGTTCGGGTTGTCAGCACCATGGTTTGCCAAGAAATCTGCCAACCCATTCGCCTTTCTTCTTACTAATTGGAAAACTATGCCTCTCATTTCTACTATCATCTCCGCTATACTTTCAGTTGCCTTCGCCAGCCTCCAATGTTTGGTTACCTTACTGGTTTTTATGCCTGCTTGAAGGCGTTTAGCCGTCGAGATGGCCAAGGAAGAATCCCCCTCCACTATGAAATTTCCTCGTCTGATGGTTCTTAGAATCTTTAATCCTTGCTCAAGCGCGGCAAACTCCGCTTCATTGTTTTTGCATTCTCCCAGCGCCCTGCAATAAATATGGATTATGTCTCCATCTTGATTCCAAATGGCGCCTCCAATACCTACTATACCTGGGTTGCCCCTCGAGGCCCCGTCAAAATTCAATTTTAGGCCGCCCTCTGGTGGCCGTTGCCATCTGTGAAGTTGCGATGAGGGATGTGCTCTGTTTCCCCACGTTGGTTGATTGCTGGAAGCCTCCAATTGAAGCCTCTTTAATATGCGTAAGTCCTGATCCGTGGGTTTTTCATTCGAATCTGCTTTGCATTTTGCCTGTATTAGCTGTCTGATGTTAAAAGTTATAGATTCTTTTGCAAATTCTATGTTTCTGACTTCCTCCGTGAAAATTCTTCGATTCCTCTCTTTCCATATTGTCCATGCTATAAAGCCCGGGGTGCATTTCCATATACTATCCACTCTGCGAATTCTAGAAAAGTTTCTCCTCCAGTTGATGATGGTCTCCTGAATGGAGTCCCTGTTCCGATCAGATGCTTCCAGAATTTCTTCCATCCAGTGCCAAAGCTGGGACGCCCAATCACAGGAATTAAAAAGATGATTCATTGTTTCCACCTCCTTCAGGCACATAGGACATCTCGAGGGTCCCCTGAACCCTTTTTTCAATAGGTTTTCCCATGTTAGATTTTTCTTCTGCATAAGAAGCCAAAGAAAAGTTCTAATTTTCGGCCATTGAAGATTGTCCCAAACTTTATCGATCCAGGGCATAATATCAGGCTGTTCTTCCCTCTCTATGATGCTCCTTGCTTCTTTTAGGGAGAAATCCTTGTTGCCTTTCGGTCCCCATCTAAGCTTATCATTTTCAGCAGCCATTCGAATTTTTCTCTTGAGGATTTGTTGATTTAAAGCTTGAATGGTTTCCTGTATGTCTTCGTTGTGGGTGGGGTTGAAAATAGTCCATTCCTTCCACTCTGGGTCTTCACTGGTTGGGTTCCAGTATTGGTTGACTCTGAAATTGCCCTCATTTTGAGTGTGTTGCTTCAATGGTTGGAGTTGAGGGGTATCTAATTTCGGGGACTGCTGCCAGGCATCCTCCTAGAAAAGTGCTTGAGTTCCATTTCTTATCTCCCATAAGCTATAGTCCTGGACAATACTCCTGTTGGCTTGGGCATGATTCCATATTGGTGATCCGTGGGGGGTTTCCTGCATTCTTATTAGTTCAGAGATTGGAGCTATTTGGCCTGTACTTTTCCTTCCACAGAGTGGCCCAAGGAAGGGTCGTGTCCGAGATCCACTTCCACAATATTTTGGCTCCGCAGATTCTGTTGACCACTAAGGGATCAACCAAGTTCAGACCTCACCTGTCCTTAGGTTTACACAGTTTCTTCCAGGCAACCAGCGACCAATTTCTTCTTTTCACTGTTTCCACTCCATAAGAAGGAGCGTTAGATGCTTCTCATTTGATCTAGGATTCCTTTTGGAGCAGGCAAAATTGAAAGCATGTACTGAGGGATAGCCTGCAAGACTGCTTTTGTTAGAATTAATCTACCTACAAAATTCAGAGCCCTGTTAGTCCAATGTTTGCATTTCCTCTCCATACTGGCTAGGACTTTCTCCCAGTGAACCTTTTGCCACGGTTTGAGAGTCAGGGGGGCGCCAAGATATCTTGAAGGTAAGGAGCCAATTTTAAACCCCAGCAGCCTAGAAAGATGAGATTGGATAGCCTGATGCGTATTGAAGAAGAATATCGTGGATTTGGAAAAATTTATCTCCATTCCCGAAGCTTTACTAAAAAGATTAAGAATGTCTCTATAAGCCAAAGCTTCTTTAACTGTGGGGGTACCATGTAACATGGTATCATCCACAAACTGTTGATGAGTGGTGGCTGGACTGGATCTGATAGGTTGCAGACCTCTAATTTGACCTTCTGCTTTTTTCTTTGCAATTAATCTGCTTAGGCCCTCCATTAGAATGACAAACAAGAAAGGGGATAGAGGGTGCCCCTGTCTGATGCCTCTAGAAGGGCTGAAGGGAGTAGAGGGGGATCCATTCACAAGGATAGAGTATCTAGGAGATTTAATGAGGGCTAAAACCCATTTGATCCATTGTTTACTGAAACCAAAAGCCTCTAAAACTGCTTCCAGGTAATACCAACTTACCTTGTCATAAGCTTTCGAAAGATCTAACTACATGAGCATTCCTGCTTCTTTCCGCGAATGAAGAGAGTGAATCATCTCCTAGGCAAGAAAAATGTTGTCTAGAATCTGCCTTCCTTCCACGTAGCCAGACTGTTCTTACGAGATGATGCCAGGGAGGATCACATTCAGTCTGTTGGCTATGACTTTTGAAATGATCTTGTAGATGACATTGCAGAGGGCTATAGGTCTGAACTTTTCTGGTGTATTAGCTTCCTCTACTTTGGGAACAAGAGCAATGAAGGTTGAGTTTAGAGATTTTAGGGTCGTTTTGGATCGTCTTGAGTCTTCCACGATCTCCCAAATTTCTTGCTTTAAAATGTTCCAGCAGGCTTTATAGAAGTTAATGGTGAACCCATCCGGCCCAGGAGCTTTGTCGCTGGGCATACTCATAACTACCTCCTCGACCTCTTCCATAGTGATTGTTCTTCTTAGGGCCCAGTTCTGCTCCTCTGTGATTGATTTGGGTATGGCCTTAGTTATTTCTTTGATGGCTGCCTCTCTGTTGATCTCTAGTTCTTGCGCTATGAGGCCAAAGTGATCCGAAAGTAATGCTGAAATCTCGTTGTGATTCCTAAGGAGTTCACCCTCACTATTTTTTAGTTCTAGGATTTTATTGGCACTTCTGTAGTCCATGGCTGATCTATGGAAAAATTTGGTATTTTGCTCCCCTTCCTTCAGCCAAAGGATTCTTGATTTCTGCTTCCATAAGGATTCTTCCTGCTTACATCTGTTGTGCCACTGTTGAGTAAGCTCTTTTTCTTGTGCACAGGTTTCCTCATCTCTGCAGCCTGCCGCCCCATCCTTGTGAATTTGTTCCAGCTTGTGCTCGATGATAGCTTTCTCCTGAAATATATTTCCAAAAACTGTTTTTTTCCAGTCCTTTAATCTCATTTTGATGTTTTTTAGTTTCTTTTGCAGATTGAACATTTTGGACCCTTCTTCAACTAAAGGCTCTGACCACCATTTTTCCACCATAGTGAGGAAGTTAGGGTGTTCTATCCAGAACTTTTCGAACCTGAATGGTTTGTTCCTGGGGGTTCCTTGAATCTCGACCGCAAGAGAGATCGGCCAGTGGTCCGACCCTCCGCTTGGGAGGATGTTCGACTCAACTACCGTTCCATCTAATATTAAGCTCTCCGAGACTAAGAAACGATCCAATCTGGAGGATATTAGCCTTTCGCCCCCCCTTCGGTTGTTCCAGGTAAACTTACCATTTTTAGGGTGAACATCTACCAATCTTGCATTATCAATGAAACTTATGAAGACCTCCCCATCCCTGTTTAGTTTCCTGAGGCCTCCTTTTTTCTCCAGGAGGGAGGTGATCATGTTGAAATCTCCTCCCAAAATGAACTTTGCATCAGGGTGTCTTTCTATAAAATTGGTTAAAGACGCTAGGAAAATTATCTTGTCTTCTAACTTCTGAGGACTATAGACATTGATGCATAGGAAAGATGTAGAATTACCTGTGGGTTGCACTTCCAGTGCTAAGTAGTTCTTGCTTGCTTCAGCTGTGAGGACTTGGTATCTCCTTGTGTCCCAGAAGGTTGCTAAGCCTCCTTCTCGCCCTTTGCTTTCGATCTCTAAGACCTCAAAATTTCTTCCTAGCTTAACTCGTAGCTTTTCTATGATAGCTCTGTTGCATTTGGTCTCTTGTAGAAACAACATATCCGGGTTGTTTTTTTGCATCTGCCTCTTCAGCAGCCTTTTTTTGGCTTGGCTGTTTATCCCTCTTGCGTTCCAAGATACAATATTCATATTTAAGCAATTTTTGGGAAGGACGGATAATCACTTAGCTGCTTTATCTTACCAGCGTTGATCAGCATCTCTCCAAGCTCCTGCAGGTGTTCTCCGCTTGACTTGCGGCCTCTACGGCGTTTGTGCCTCAAGCCAGAGGTTTTTCCCAGTATTGCTTTATGGTGTGGGATACTTCCTTTGATAATGCCTAACTTGTTCTTCTGTTTCTCTATTACTGCCTTATGTCATGCTATCAAGAGGTCATTGACCTTCCTGATTTCCTCCTCCGGTACTGCTTCAATCCATTTGGCTCTCCATCTTTCTACGAGCGTCGTGAGGTCCATGCCTTCCATGGCTAAGGTGTCTTCGAGCTCCAGATCCTCACTCCCTGCTTCACTAGTTAACATCTCTGTTTCTCCGTCCGTTTCTGTTTTTCTATCCTGCATGTGGATTTCACCATTGAAAGCTCCTTCCTCAGTACCTTCCCCTGTAAGTTTTTCCTGTCCTTCTTGCGCTGCCTCCCCATTAGGTGTGTTCTTTTTTTCCTCCGAGTCGGTCTCCAAGTCTAGGAACTCAAAGGGGTTACTGAAGAAGTTTTTTTTTGTGTTTCCTTTTGTATTCTTTCTTCTATTGGCACGCTGCCTGTTCTTTGGTTTGATGAAGTTGTTCTTGTCTTTGTTGTTCTGTGTTTTGTCTTCTTCTACCTCCTTTCTGTTCAAACGACAGTCCCTTACCAGATGTCCATGCTCATGGCATTTTCGACATCTGAAAGGTATTTTCTCATAGTCTAAATCTTGAAAGTATTCCTCAACCCTATACTCCAGCCACAAACCTTCATGAATTGCTCCTGAAAAATCGAGCTCCACACAGATTCTAGCATAGGTGGTATATCTTTTCTGCATGGTTGCCTCTGAAGCTTTGACAAATGTTCCTAGCTTATCCCCTATTTGCTTAAAAGCATTCAAACCCCAATAATCTATCGAGAGAGAGAAGAGTCTGATCCAAACCGGAACTTTAGTGAAGGATTCCTTTTCCGGGATGAAGTTCGGCTTCCAAGGTCTCATATATAAGCCTGCTGATGCTAGGAAATAAGGGCCACCTTCGAACACTCTGTCTTTATCTTCTAGACTTGTAAAGACTACTGTGAAGAATCCTTTGGCCCCCAGATGTAACTGCACATCTCCTTTTGGCTTCCACTGCTGTCTTATCCATTGGCACAGAGTCCTCTCAGATGGCCAGATTCCCATAAATTTACAAATGATGGCATGTTCAGCCATATGCTCCCTATGGGTCTGATTTCAGGGTCAGAGATTTTCACCCGTAGGCTGTCTATTTTCTTTGACTTGCAAGCACTGCTGTGCACCGGGGTTCTGTTGGGGTTCGCGCTGGACTCCCCCTCCTTCTCCGGTTGGTCCTTGCTTTTGTTTTTTGGCTCTTTGTCTTCTTTCGGTCCTTCGTCCTCATTTTCTGAGGGCTGAGACTTTGCATCAGTTTTGTGTTGAGTGCCTGCACGGTTCTACTTCTCTATATTCCTGACTTGTCAGACATCATTGGTGTCTTATCCTTTTTTTTCCTGCTATTCCGCATCGTGTTGTTCATACCCTCTATTCTGACTCCTTCTTTCATGTTCTGTTGTTGTTTCTGCAGGATAACCTGCTTAAAAGAAGGGGTCCCACTGGACCCCTCTGCTCCCATCCAGTCCGACAGCAGTTGCCCCTTTCGAAACAATGCTACCAGTTTAAGTTTGTGGTGTTCCAGGCCTGTCACAAACGTTGATACATAGAAACCCTAGCTGTGTAGCCCGCCCGCCATTATCGCTCAGAGCTTTCCGGAAGCAAGTTCCTTTCGATTCTAGGTGCTTCTTACCGATCGGGTGAATCAGTATTATCACATCAATAAAACTTTTTCATTTCCATATTCAGATTCATATATGCTACTTCCACAACTTCTTATGATTCAGTTAGTTGATCCTTAATGAGTGCATTAGAACAATATCAACCATATTAACAGTAAACATGTGCAGTAAAATAGAACAGATCATCACACATAAGCCACACACATGAACACCATGATATAAGGTGGAAACCCAATGTGGGTGAAAACCACCTGCTGCAATATGTCTCTATCTTCTTTCAATTAGAAACTTCTTTTTACAATTGTACTGATGCAATCCTTTATCAGTACGCAGGCTGCATTCTGTAGAGAGCTACAACCCTCTCTCGTTTTCCAAACTCTCCTGGAAGGGAGATACAACCCCCTTAGCTCTTGCACTAGCCAAGATACTAGTACATAGTTGCTGGCCTACAGAAGGCTACAACCTTCTCTTTCTTCCAGGGACCACATTTCATAAAATTTTCAGACTGGATCCATGAACATCAATCAATCATCAAGAATTTCTGCATCAAACAATCTCCTTTTCACCAATTAGCACTGAATCAAGTAGAAACTTCTCTGACAACTGTATCCAAATCACAGTAACTGTAACCACACACCAAATCTAAACCTAGAACAAAAAATACTATCATTCAAGCTTAAAGATTAAGACCCATCAATAGAACTTATTCTTCTCCTTGTGCTCAGGTTCCTTCTTTATTCAGATCCAAATCTGCACCATAACCCAATCACAGTATTCCAGATCTAGCACTTTATCAGATATTCAATAACAATTCAGATGATGCTTTGCCAAATGATCTCCTTCCCCTTTTATAGTCTTAGGCATTTCACAATACCACGGTCCAAAACCATAATAACACAATACCATGAACCCAATACTTGGGATCAACACTTTTGGATGCAATACCACGGACCAAAACCATAGGATCAAAAAAACTGTCGGACCAATACCATGAACCAACCATGAAAGTGCGTGAACTTTTCTCCACATGAAATAAACTTTTTCTCCACATAAAAGTGCGTGAAATTTTCTCTACATGAAATAAACTTTTATCTTCATGAAAGTGCGTGAACTTTGCTGCACTATAATTTATCATCTGAGATGAGTTGGTTGCCATCAAGTACAACATATGTATCATAATGCCAACACTATGTAATAAAGATCATATTGTTTTTGCTACCAAATGGATCTATTCATATGTTTATCGAGTCATTATGATTGACAAATCATGGTAATGATTTCGTATTTTTTTTATTTAATATAGAAGTATGGATTTGAATTAACCCTTTTCAAATTGTTGGACCTAAGGCATTGATCAAGTTTCTAATGCCATGTTTGGGATCTTACTTTAATCCATATAATGATTTCACTAACTTGAAAAGCTACGCTTTTTACCTTTTGTAATTAAACATTATGGTTGATCCACATAAACTCTATCCATGTCTTCAAAAAAATATCCATTTAGTGGACTTACCACTTAAATATTTTCTTTGAAAAATAAAAAAAAGTGGTAATAAATTAAGTTGTGGATGCAAAAGTATCTTTTTAGTTTACACCTTATTATTTTGCCTTCTCCATGTTGTTTATACCTTATTTTCTCGAATAAAGAATTGAAAATGTTGAAATACCCTCATTGAATCCATTAAGTTCTTTATTTCTCCCCCCTACTTGTTGTATAGAGTCAATGAAGGCATCCTTTAGGTGGGACATTAAATGGCCATAAAAGTTAATTATTGTGCCTATTTCCTTGGATCTAATTTCCTAGTAGGTTCTTAAATGAGGTGATTCTCCATTGTAACATCTAAAAGGATGATATTAAAATTTTTCTAGAGGATGGTTATTCCATCTACCATTTCTTCAACATTTTTGCTATAATGTCACTACTTGGACAACATGCTATGATGATATTCTATATGTGCCAAGCACTACACTTTGTTTTTGTAATAACAGGATGTCTAGTTTTTATGTCATGACTTTATTTCTTAAGAGGAACCATTTTCCTTTTTTACTGATGTTAGATTTTGGTAACATCAGAAGTGATCTAGATTTGAAAATTTGTTGAGAGGCTAAGGCACATGAGCGCACCTAGAAACTATTTGGTGAAATTCTGGATTATATTTTATTAAAATTATTATTTTTAATGGAGTTCGTACGTCTAAACTCAGGGAAATTAAAACATTAATGAGTATTAATCAAAATATGGGTGAGAATGATCTAGAAGGCAGATCAAGTCATGTTTTAATCTTAGTCGTTGATTAGAGATTTAATATTGGTTGTTGAAGACTCAACAAGAAAAGTATAAAATGGAGGCTTGGGGTTCATTTGAAAGCACACACAGAGAGAGTGAATTGATCTAGAGTTTGATTTTTGGGGCTAGGAAGCTGAGAAATTTGAACTAGGTGATCATTCTGCAGCAGAGGGGCAGTGAGAATCCAGGAGAAGGAATTTCTAGAGATACAAGGTAGAGATAGGTCAAAAATACATCCAGAGGAGGGTTGACACTAGCCTACACAATGCTGATGCAGAGGCAACACAGTTAGTGAGGGGAATTCAAAATTTTGTAGAGGGAATTCAATTTGCAGTTGCCGGTAGCCAGGATGTGAGATGGGAGGCAATAAAGTTGAATTCTCAGCCAACAAAAGATCTATAGTAGAGAGGTAGCGTAATACCAAACAAGGGTGATGCAGAAGCTACCTAAGGTGATGCAATTTGATGCAGAGGCCATAAGAGGGTGACATAGAGCCTCCCTGAGATGATGATCAGTGACTATTTCTCTAGTGATAGGGTGAAATCATTTCACCATTCTTTTGTACAATATTTTCTCTATAAAGGACTTCTAGATGAGCATCCTAGATTTGTATTCAGATATTTCTCTTGCATAATAATAAACCCTCATAAATTTTGCACCGGTTTTCCCGCATTGGGTTTTTCTAGGGACTATTTTGTCCAAAAATAATTGTGTCCTATGTATCTTGTTCTTTGCTCAATTTCATTGTTTCATGCAAATCAAATATTTTATTTGTGTAGGCTGTAGAAGTAATTTACTTCAGTATTAAGAAGAATAACTTGATGAATTTAAAAATAAAGTAGGTGAAGTAGATTTAGATTTGTTGCAGTAGGGGTTGCTTCAGGGTAGGAATTTTCATAATGGAGGCCTCTTATATTCCATGATATAAGTCACATATTTCATCGTACAAGGTATGGATCAAATATTTATCTAAAAGTGCGTTGCTTTAACCTAAGAGTGAATACATGAATATGGGTAACACGTTTTTAATGAAACGCAGTGATGAAAATTTACATTTTTTCATATTTTTAAAATATTGAAGCCCTTAAATCTCATATACACCTTGTGAATTTTGATGTGTGATGAAAGAACAATTTTTGGAGAATTTTCATTGTGTTTAGGGATTTTTAAGGGATTTTTTATTTATGAAAAAACAATATTCTTGTCAGGGAAGAGGTTCTTGATCCAAGCATGGGTCCCTCTTTATATCATGAGTCTGGCTAGCTAATAGGATACTTGGATGAATCTCTCTCCAAGGATTGTATTTTCTTATATATATTTATCATAATTATGCCATCGTAAATCCCAAAAAATCACTCTAACAATGATATAGGGTTATATCATGGTGACATGATAGAGACAAGTAAGTATTCTTTGACAATTCTTAACATTTCCACTCATGGATTTGGAAATATACATCCACCATCATTTGATATTAATAATAGGCCTAAGACCTCTCATGTGGCACTTAATGTGAATGTTTTTGTGGGTATGGGTGTCCATAACATGACATGTAGCATTATCCCAATGGAAGGTGGGTCAAACTCTAAGTTTGACACTCTTCATCCTTTCCCTCCATCGAAGTGGGATTAGGGATTGAGGAACATAGAGGTTCATATTGCATGTTTCAAAACAAGCCAAAATAGTCATTGGTACAAGACAAGGCCCATCAAATCCCATGGGAATAATATTACTCTTATGGTAGGAAAGGACATTTCTCTTTATCAAGTTGAGGAATTTCTCAACAAAACATTAACAAGTAAGTTATTCCATTGATGTGTTAATATATGTCATTTGTATTTGTGTATACAATAATTTGGGTTTCCTTTTCTCATGTATAATTCCATTAGTCATATCATGTTGAGAGGATGACATGGTTTTATCCTTTGGTATGAGGAGGAAGCATGTAAGATATTGGCCCAAGCGTGGTTAATGAATCATTGTTTTCTTGGGATTATCCTATGGCACCTTTTTTTATGTGTGGATACATATAAATCAAATAATGTTTTCATTTGGGTAAAATTGCCCAATATCCCACTTAAACTTTGGAATAATGTAGGTGTTAAAGCCATATGATACACAATTAGATCCCATATTATAGATGATGATGGGTATGTAGAGAATAGATTGTGTTTAATGTCCCAGATTCTAGTTGATATCAATGCTAGGTAGGGTTTATATGAATCAATCCAAATTGTTAGCAATGATATTTCCTATACTCATATTCTTAACTATATGGATGTCTCATTTGTTGTTCAATATGCCATGCAGTTTTCCACTTAATGGTGGATTGTTCTTGATTTTCCATTACTTGACATCATGGGGTGGGTATGTGTAATGGAGAAGTTCGTCCCAAGGACATGAATGAGGATAATTCACCCATAGTAGTTCTAGTTGTGGAAGATTTTCTCATTGATTACAATTTGAATAGAATATATAAAAATATTTCTATTATGGGGGTGATATGTATTCAATTTTACCCAAATTGTAAGTGATGTCTATTATATGTTATTTTGCCATTTACTACAATATATTGCTAGGCATTGTAACAACCCTGGTGAAAATTCCATGTAAAAAGTTAAAACAATAACCACGGTCGATGGGACACGTATCACAAGTTGAATATTAGGCAAGAGATTCTAGGGGGTGTTAATTTGGTTGTTTATGGCTAAGTAATTTGGCAAAGAAAATGGATAAGACTTTGGAAAGGAAAAATGGAATTTTTGGCACATTTAGTTATGAAATAATGGAAATTAGGAGAAAAAGGAAGGTGAAAGGTCATAGGTTTTTTACAAAGTATTTTGTCATACCTCCTATTCACTTCCCATTCCATATCCCGAAGTTCCAAAACATTGAATATTGTGCAACATATCCATCATGATATACAGACCAAAATCTCCCCTAAGAATCAAATGAAAACTACCCTGAATTCATTCCGAAGAAGGTTAACTAAAAACCCAAGTTTCAACATCAGTGCACTTTGTTGCACTACCTTCCCGTGCTTATGGCAGGTTGCATAGTTATACACTAGTGCTTCCAACGCGGGGTTTGATAGGGAAACCCATGTTGAACCTATTCTGGCAGGTTTTCCCAAACTAGAGGAGAAGGTTCGTGCACTAGAACCTTCAAGAACAACGAGATAGATATTGGTTGTTGTTGATATGGTTAAGCTCTCCCATTTGGACCTCTTGATATTATCATCATAGGATTCCACTTGATATGTGGACCTTCCTCCCTCTTCTATGGATCCCTAACTCCCTCTCCCTTCCTATAAATTCACTCCCTTCTACCCCCAAATGTTTGGTCATTGATAGTTGCATCCCTATGCTAAGATTATGCTTACATGCTATCCATTCTAGCTTGGAGAAGGAGTGCTTGAAGAGTCTTTGCTTGGACTTGGAAATCCACCAAAAGGAGGTCTACAACATCAAGGCATAGGTTATATGCTTCCATTTTTAGCTCATTAATATATACATCTCATGTTCATTTTCCACAATTGTGTAAATGTTTATATTTTTAGCTTAATACTCCTTGATCTATTAAGTAGTTTATGCTTGATGTATGACATATATGCTTTTGTATCCTGCATAGATATTTGATCTTCCTTGTAGGTACTCGAACGTGAAGAAAAAGTAAGGAGTGAGGCCTGGAGAGAAAGATTCAAATTCGTCTCCAAAGGATTGAGCGATTAACATCAAAGTGAGGTAGGTTTCTCCTTCTCTCTACATTTGTCAAACATAAGCTGGGAAAGTGTATGTTAGTTTGTTTAGTTTGTTGCTAGACCCACTCATTGGGCTATATGGATTGCCTCTGTCTGCAGAGGGGATTTACCGTCACAAAAAAATGGTGACTCCACTGGGGAAGCTATAGCCTTTTCATCCTCTCTCAATTGATCTCTTGATTAGTTTGTCTGACCATCATGTTCTCAATTAATTTGGGTCTGTATAGGTTTTCACAATCAATGGTTGCTATCTTAGAGTGCTCAGTTTGGAAGTGTTTGCAGAATTATTTTTAATTTTTGCTTTATTCCTCACTCAATGCGCTTTTTGCTTTGACAGTCACACTGCCAACACATTTTCTCTTACAACAGTCGCGTTGATCCCCTGTTCAGTGCCAGTTTGGCCATAACAGCTGCATTGATCCTTGAGATTGGAAAAAAACCTAGGGTTTCATTGTTAAACTCCAATGTGTATGAGCCCATGAGGTCTTGTTTAGTCCTGCATAACTGGATCTATTGATGTTTTAATTGATTACCTCATTTTATTATCAAATTATTAATTCTTTTAATTTTCAAGTGTTTAAGTGCAATTGGATTTATTTTAGGGTTTATAAGTAATTTGATTGTCACTTGTTGCTTCTGAGTGTCATCACATTTTTGGTTTGTTAATTTTTTAGGTCTAATCATTTTGTAAAATCATTTGAAACATTGATTTGCATTAGTTTCGGTTTGTCTTGTGCAAAGTTTCTTTTCATTTGTAATAGGTCATCCTGCATCTGAAATTCATCTTTGTCATTCATCAAGCATAGATTATAATGTTTTATTTACAAACTAAAATGAGTATATTTGCTTATCTATTCGAAAGAAAAAGTGAAAGACAATTTCATGGAGTACTTTCATATTTGGTGTTGCTTTGAGTGGTGCATCATTTGCATTAGGATCCTTTTGAATAAAAAAAAAATCATTTTTTTTCTTTAGTTGAAGACTAATTGCATTAGGGCATCTAAAAATCAAAGAGAAAATCATTTAGGTAAAATGCATCTTAGTAAAGTAAAAGTCATTTTTGCTTTCAATAGATTGCATGTTCATTAGTGAAAGTGAAGTTTAGTTTTTCTCTTGCATGTTTCATTTGGAAAAGTTAGTGGCAGCATATTGTTTGATGCATTCTCTTGTTTGATGTGATAATTGATTGAGCCCTCTTCCCTTACTAGTATAGAGTTCATTGAAATGAAATATTTCCTTTTATCATGTAGTTGCATTCTAGGATTTAGGTGACATCGTTTGAGCCCAAAATTGTAACATAATTCAAGAAAAAAATTGAAATTTACTGAATTAACCTAAGGATCATTTGGAAATTAACACAAACATTTAGAGGTCTAGGCTAGAGACATGTTCTGATGTCTATAAACCTAGTAGCTATTGTTAACTTCTTGCATTATATCCCGGGGGTGAAATCCCATTCCAGTATGGAAGTATATCGGAGGTTCTCCAGTACTCTTGGGTATATTGGAGGAACTCTAGTATGGCAAGTATATGGGAGCACTCTCACCAAATGGTTATGCATTAGATAATGCTAACACAGACTTTTGCTCCTCGTACCATTGAGTATATATTGGGAGACCCCATTAGGTTTCTATCCTTTAGCCACAGCTAACCAAGTCAGTCGCCTTGTAGACGTGATACACCGAACACAACATTGAGGGAGATCGGTCGTCGTACATTAAGTCCTTGTTTTTGGATAAGGTGTATATAATGTTCATGGATACTTAGTAAACCCTCTTGCCTAGTACACCCTTTTTTTATTTATTTCTTGTTTCCAAGTTTTAAAATTTAATTGCCCATGATAACATGACTTACCTATGTAGATATCCTTATCCTCATATTTCCTGATTAATATTAAATTTTAATTGTAGGCTCAAATCAACCACCCCTTATTATTTTTTGAGAAAAGGTCATCGTGGTTGAACCAATGGGTTCACTTTACATTTCCCCTTTATAATTTGACACTGAAGGGTCATCACAAGGAGTTAACCCTAAGATTTTGCAGTCACTTGAAGATCAAGGTCTTCAACTTGGTATTATCCCGAGTATTCAAACCATTGCTTCTCATCCTCCAGCTCGAGACTCATCATCTCAAGAATATGATCCACAAACTCCTGAGAGTCCACATAGGTTTTTTTATTCCCTCTAAATCAACTTGTTGATTCATTCGTCATATCTCCTCAATAGTCGTATAGTCCATATGATAATCCTAGTGTGCCTTTGGAAGTATCTCCATGATCATATCGGATTACCCCTCATCAACTATTTCCACCCATGGCATCAGAAGGTGAGTTTCCAACCTCTCCTCAAGGTCCTCTAGAGTTTTAGCCACTCATACTCTCGATGATGACAATGATTCTGAATGTGAATATCCACCTAAAGGCTTTCCATATGTCGAAAGTGTACCACCTCCACCACCTCCTGAAAGTAGTGAACCTTTGTTTCCGAATAGTTATACCTCTTTAGCTCAATTTGTTTCAGGTAATCCGAGTGCATATTCACTTTATCATAATCCCATTTGGTTGTCGAGTGCCATGGATACTTCTAGTCCGTTTGTTTCAAACGTGGCCTCTCAAATTCCTGTACTGACTGCAATTTCTTTAGTTCATGTACAACCAACAGTTATAGTTGGGGCAATTAATGTCCCTATAGGTTCTGCATGTCCTACATTAAGTGGACAATATGTGCCATCACTTATCCCACTACACGGGGGGCAACAACCACCTCCTCCTTATGTACCCGTTGTTTCAAGTGGAGCTTATGTGAGTGGATCTCAAACTCATGCTACCAAAGCTAGTCAAAATGTTGGCAGTGTACCTTATCCTAGTGGATCATTAATTCCATTTGGATTAGGAAAAATTCCCTATCAACAACCTCTTTCGACCTAGATACCCTACCAGCCACCATATCATCTATATGGCTCGCAACAACCTCAAATCCACCTTTTACTCAATAGGCAAGCCCCCAAATTAAACCTCAATGAAATCCCTCATTTGGGGCATCTGGTCAATTTCAAACTGGAACTTATCAGTACCAACCTGGAAATCAACAAATTCCATAAGGAACTTTCCAACAACAACAACCTTATGTGTAACAAGGGCTCTATCAACAACCATTACAACAACATGGACAACCCTTGCAAAAACAAAACCAACCCTTGTATCAACAAGGCCAACCCTTACAACAACAAGGTCAACCCTTGTAGTAGTAGGGTCAATAGTTTTACCACCAGGGTCAGTAGTTGAAATAACAACCTTATAATCCATATGCTTCGTGAGTTGTTTATCCACCTTATGGTTGTCAATGTCCCATGCTGGGTCAGTATCAACCTTACCTTGGTCAATACCCACATTTATGGGGGAAAAATCCACCTTTGTATGGTCAGAATACCTCTTAGTGGGGGCAACATCAAGCTCCTTATGGTCAAAATCTGCCACTTTGGGGGCATAACCCATACCAATAAGGATGGAATCCATAAGTTGGGCCTTATCAAAGGCCTCCCATGCCTTTCAATAGACAATTATCATTTCTAGTAACGTTGGAACTACCGAATTTGTCAAGCCTCACTAATGATCCAATACTCCATTCACTGTATTGGCCTTCCGTTCCTACTAATATTCTTGGCAATTTTCCAAAATTCAAAGGAAAGTCTGGAAAAGACCCCTAGTCCCATGATATGACTTACCATTTATGGTGCTCATCCAATTCCTAGGTTGAAGACTTTGTTCGTCTTTGTCTTTTCTAGGGAACCTTGATGGGTGCTATCGCGAAATGTTACATCGAGTTACCTTGAGGTGCCTATCAAGACTTCAATTCTTTGGCAATGGACTTCCTTACTCACTTCCAGTTACCAGTTTGATATGGAACTGGTACCCATCTGCTTACATCTTTGAAATAGAATACTTCTACCCACATCTCTGATCATATCCATTAGTGGAGACGTCGACGTCACCTTATCAAGTTTGATATACCTGATGAATTGTTAACTAGATAGTTTACAAAATCATTTGTCAACAAAATTGCCAAGGACATAACTATGGGTGGTTGTGTAACCAAGGATCAAGCCATTGCTTATGCTCAATATTTAGATTTGGTATATTCCCAATCTGGCACATTATATGATCTCTTGCTTGATGCTCTGAGACCATCTATAGATCCAACATCTTCTAAACCTCCAAAAGTACCACCTATTGATGGTATTATTGGTTCGGTGACTCAAAATTCTAGTAAATCTTCTTCAAAGAAAAAATATGTTTCAACTATTGTGTCCAACCCTTCTTCAAATCCCTCTCCAAATCCTGGTAAAACCTTTGAGGTTAATCTCGTTTAGTCTACTATGGAAGATAAAGCCTCAAAAGGTAAAAAGAAGGGTAAAGGAAAATCCAAATTTGATACCCCAAAAGAGGATCCTCCAAAATCATCTATTGATGATGAATCTAAGCGTAAGCCCAAATATCCTTGCCTCATTTGTAAGGAAGATCACTATACCAAGGATTTTCCCCGTTGTGCAGAAGTTAGTTGCTTGTTAAAAGGCACTCAAGGGACATAGGCTATACTAAAATAACATTTTCCATCATGGCAGACCCAATTGGTAAAACAACTGCAATATTCTACATCTTTGGGTTCTCAAGATTATATGAGTGCAATGGTACCTATTTTTTCCGCTACTCAGTCAAATGACTATCCGACCCCTCCCAAACAGTCTATGGAGAAAGAAGTTACTGATACACCTTCTACTTCTACTCCACCCAGTTTCAGTCCTATTCATATTGAGAGACCTAGCAATGACTCCGTTATTTGACCACTTCCCAAGGTGTCCTTTACGGGGAAAATTTTAAGAACCCCCCCTAAATTTACATGTATAATAAATGGGTGAATCTCCATGGTATATAGGAATAAATGGGCGAATCTCCATGGTATATAGGAAAAATGGAAGGCGATTTTATCAATAATATGATATGTATATATAATTTTTTGGCCAATCTCTCACCAGGCATGGCGAATATTTTACTCAATTATAAAATCTTGTGTTTATTGAATACACAAATGAAATAATTGTTGCATTCTTTAATATCTTTTTGACTAAAAATTATGGAAATTACATATCGATAATCTAGTGGGTGTAAGATAAAATTCACCCGTGCCATTCACAGAAAGCATGAGAAAAAACCTAATACTATATATAAAACCAAGAAAAATTCAAATTCATCACTTCTAGGGATCTCATAACCACCCTGGCAATACACAAGTATGTTCCTGTCTGCAATTAGAAAAATGACCCAAATTACAATATGTTTACTCCACTTCTAGGGACCTCGTAACCACCCTGCCAATACACAAGTATGTTCCCGTTTG